>JAHWFP010223116.1:0-46902 GCA_023313725.1 Lithobius niger | reverse complement strand
CAAAAAGAAACTTATATCCTCCTCAGTTCTCTGTACGTTCTGTTGGTATATTAAGACATTATAACAAAATAATATTGATATACTAATAGCTTCTAACTAAACACTTCATGAAGAATCAACACAAATACCAACTATCATGAACACACTGCAAATATTGAATCTTCTCTTTGGCTTTTTTTTTAATTGTGGTAAATACATAAATAGTCCTTTGTACTGAATATTTGTTGAGTTCCACTATGGTAACGAAAACGGTGGTTAACCCAGACATACAAGTCTTATTTCACTTAAAAGTTCTTATCCATAACTTGTTTTCAAAGTTCTTATCCATAACTTGTTTTCAAAGTTATTTTATATTCCAACAAATTACTGCGTAAGCTGATACTTAAATAATTTTTAGCGCGTTTATTTTCCTGCAAGTGCTATCATCATTTATGTATCTTGGTAAAAGTATTCTTCCAACTACAACGTTTTTAATAATATAATCAGTTATATATTTACCTGGGTATTTCACTATGTATTTGACAGGTTTACGAGGTTAGTAACAGAATAATACATAAATAAATTTCACACATTCAAAAACAGAAAAAAGTTTACAATGTTGTGCTGGAATGTCAGTAGCAACTAACTTTACCTGATAGCAACACATTTTGATTATGTGTTACTGCTATATCGATGGAATCGATGGGTTTAGGTATCTATCCAGCACAATTCAGTCTTTTCGTACCTGCGATTACTTATCCACGTATATGGTTAAGTCATCTCAATTTCTTTTTAATACTGTACTGGAATCAGCTGATATTAAATGCATTAGCTTTTTTTTTTTTTACACACAAACTATACGTCAGTAAACGTGGCATAAAGGCATAAACACAGGCTGGTTAGGATAGATATCATGGATTGAACTTCTACAATTAGGCCACAAAAAGAGAAAATTTGTTTTTCCTCTTACAGAAGACAACTATCGGAGCATTTCCTCACACCGCAAGCTCAAAACAACGAGTACGACTCTGGACACAACTAACAACTACACCGGTAAATAAATGTGCTGAGCATTCAAGAAAAAGGAAAATTATATACGAAATACAGGCAGCGAAGACTCATACTTGCGTTACAAAGGCTACAATGTTATGTTACAGTTGGGATACGATTACGTGGCATAACATTTTATATAGGAAAAACTATTAGTTGTTACAAATGGTGTTTGATTAGGACTAGAGTGGCATTTGATTGCCTTTGAATCTCCAACTTTTGTTCTTAATTAACGAAACATTCTTTGTAAATGCTTTCGCCGTAGTTCGTCTTACAACAGTCCAGAATTTCACCTCTAGCGTCGCATAAGAAATCAGGAAAAAACAAAGGCCATTAACACAGACTGGTTAGGATGGATATTATGGATTGAATTTGTACAATTAGGCCACACACAAAAAATGGTTTGGAGAAAAAGTTAAAATTGCACTTATCCCCGGTTTACAACGATACCCTTACAGCGTTACGTTGCGTTTTATAGTATCCTGCATGAAAAAGTCTTTTTTTACTGAGACACAAACTCAGCGGAACAAATTCGAATGAGCTACTGGTAAGAAGAGCCACAACAACTGCAGGGCAGCAAAAGCATAACCCACTACCTTTTGAAGGGGAGATTGGCAGTGAAGTGGGAAGATGGGGGAGTACGAGAAATAAGTCTTAACGTTGTCAGCAGTCAATGCATTTCTTCACACCACAAGCTTATGTCAACGAGTAAGACTCGGGACGCCACAAAAAAAATTCATGAACGTCACGAGCTTTCAAGAAAAAGCAAAAATTATACATGAAATACAGGCAGAGAAAACTCGTACATTTGTTACAAAGACTAAATGTTACAGCCTAAGCACAGTTGGGAACAGGATTACATGCCATAACGTTTTAACTACTAGAAAAACTATTAGAAAATACATTAAAAATGGCGTATGGTTAGAACTAAGGCAGTTTTCACAACAACGCTTATTTTTCAAATTGGAGAAACTTGAAACAGTCTCAGCAAATTTTCATCAAACCATACATTAATTGGAAAGTTGTTCATCTGTATCCTTCAGGCACAAAATTTAACGATTATGGAAATTTAATCACTACATTATCATAAAAATCCACAATTCTAAGATCTTGTGCCTGAAGAAGACAAGCTTTCCATCTAGTCTATGGTCTGTTGAAAATTTTCAGAGATTGTTTCAAGCTTCTCTCCACTTGAAAAAATGAATGTTGTTGTGAAAATCTTATTTCTTTTGCTTTGAAAGTAAATACCACATGGATTTTTCCGACTAGGGCGGTATCTAATTGCCTTTGAATCTCTTAACTTTCATTCTTGATTACTGAATTATTAATAATTATATTAAGAACTCTTGGTAAATGCTTTCAGAGTAATTCATGTTGCGACGGTGCAAGAATTTTACCTCTAGCGTCTCAATAAGAAATCGGGGGAAGACAAATGCCATTTTTCATTTTTTCCGTAATGTAATATTGCAATTTCGAATACCTATAAGCTAACGTTATAGCAGTTTTACTGTATCAACATTGAATCTGGGCTTGTTAACCCATACATTATTGAATGAAACCATAAAACTGAACACATTAAGAAAATATTCGTACAGAGTAAATAGGTACAGATCTTAATTTTCCAACTCATGAATAGAATAAACTCTAAAAACTCAAAATCATCTTTAGATATTGTTAAAAAATAAGTAACAGGGCATTACTACAATGCAGTTTTAGTTTCAGGCTTTAACGCAGCTATTACACTCTGCAACACACTTAAGTCTCTAAATGCAATTAAACCACCAGAATTACACCACTGATCAACACCCATTAAATGCTGATTATCCGGAAAATTGTATTTAAGCTCAAATTGTTGGGTATTGCCAGCATCAACCTCATTCTTCACTTTGGTAGTCATAATGCTTGAGTAATTCACGATACCTCCACCCATTGCACGCAGAATTGCGTGTGGTGCGCAACAATCCCACTTGAATGTTGTCCCTTTGGACAAAATGTATGCATCTGCCAACCCAAGAGCAACACACAGCTGCTTGTAACCAGCACCAGCGGCAAATACAAGACTCCAGTTACACTGCAGAGCAGTCTTCAACTTTTCTGATTCAGTACTGCTCATAACTACGAAGGCAAGCTTACTTTTATCTTTAGCTAAATGACTGATCATTGATGTGACTCGTACGCTTCCATACGATACTCCCCAGAAGTGACGTCCATACCACCTAAAAGAAAGAAAAATGTATAAAATGTGCTGTGTATTTAAGTCATCTTCCCATTCAGAAAGTGATTATACAGATGCCTAAGCATAAAATTCTTTTTGCGCTCTTGCCCTTTAAACTTGAAACTATCAAGACTATTTCACGAGTACCGTGCGTATATGCATTTCTAAGAAGATTTTTATTTTACAAAGCAAAATCTTATTTAAAAAAAAACAATCAAATTTACTTTACATTTTTTTATCCTTGGTCGAAGCACAGAAAGCTTAGGCTTTTACCAGCTTTGTGCAACAATGTGGGGGCAATACTTTATACAAAGGTCTGTTGTGTTGCTTTTGAAAAATTGCTTTGTTGCCGTATGTGTCTACTCATATTAAAGCATTTTTTTTTTTTTTTTTTATTTAAATTAAATTAAATGATGGGTTGCACGAAGTACTATTGTACTTGTTTGTGCAAACAATAACAAACATACTGTTGAACTTTACATACTGTTGAACTTTACATACTGTTGAATTTTACATTATCGACTTCAATTTTTTACTTAACACAAACAAAAAAAAAACACATTCAATTATCTTAATTAGTTATCAGCATTAATATTTTACTTAACACACAAAAAAATTAAACACATTCAATTATCCTAATTAGTTATCAACATTAATATTTTAAAAAACACAAAAAAAACACATTCAATTATCTTAATTAGCTATATACATTAATATTTTACTTAACACAAAAAAAAAATACATTCAATTATCTTAATTAGTTATCAACATTAATCTATCAACATTAATCAACATTAAACACAATAACAGCCAGTTTAAAGAGTGAAATAAAAATGAACCAAACAAAAAAAAAATATGTCTTTTCATAGGCTACCTGTTTTATGTATTTATTTATCATTTTGTTTATTTAGTAAATAGTTTTTAGTTTGAAGTTTTAAATTTCCAAACGATGTAATATTACGACATTCCCTAGGTAATTTGTTAAAAATGAAAGGAGTAAAATACTTAGTTGACATTTTCCCAAAATTGTTCCTCCAAAGTGGTAATTTGTGCCTAACTGATTCAGCTCGTAGGCTACTATTATTTCTTTGAGTTTTTAAATGATTTTCCATTTCAAAATAGTTTTTTGTTATAATCAAGTAGTCTCTTAGGCTATCGATATTAAGAATTTTGTGATCAAATTTAACTTTTTTTACGTTTATTTTTTTGCTGTCCTGGAAAAGAACACGAATAATTTTATTTTGAATTTTCTGTACACGCGTCAATAAGGTATTGTTTGTTAAGCCATAAATCTCAATACCATACCTTAGGTGTGATTCGACCAGTGCATCATACAGCAGCTTACGATTTTTTAAATCCAGAACTCGTCGCAGATGATATAATTTAGGCATAATTTGGCGTAGCTTCTTAACAAGCTCCGTAATATGCGTTTCATATTTCCAGTTGTGATCAATATGTAAGCCTAAATATTTGGCAGTATTTACTTTTTTAAGATTAGTGCTGTTATTTAAATCGCCAATGTTATGTACTGGATCTTTGTATAATAATATATTCTTTTCTTCAACATTTTTTGTATGTGCTGTTTTAATTTCCAAGTAAACTGTTTTTTCTTCACTGATATAAACTTCGTTTATACAGCACCAAATCTGAACTTTATCGAAACTTTTTTGCAAACTTTTTATCATTTTTTCATAATTGTGGTCAAAAGCATATAAACAAATGTCGTCTGCAAAAAGTATTAAGTTTTTTAGATTATCATCAATATCATTTATGTAAACTAAAAATAACAAAGGTCCCAAGATTGAGCCTTGTGGTATTCCCTCACTTATTTGCATACTATCACTTTCTGTAGTGCTAACTTTAGTAATACTGTTTCTGTTTATTAGATAACTTTTTAAGATTTCGTGCATTTTTCCTCTAATACCGTAAGTTTGTAGCTTTGCAAGTAGGATATTCCTGTCAATAGTATCAAATGCTTTTTGGAGATCCACTAAAATTACTCCAGTAAATTTGCCATTATTTAGTGCTGTCACAATTTTTTCGTTCAAATGTTTTAATGCTTCAGTTGTTCCTTTATTCTTTTGAAAACCGTATTGTTTCTCAGAAAAAATTTTAAATTTTGTTAAGAATGTTTGCATTTTTATTGCAAAAAATTTTTCAATAATTTTGTTTATTGCTGGCAACAAAGCAATTGGCCTATAGTTGTCGTATTGTTGTTTATTTCCCTTTTTATAAATTGGGCGTAAAATTTGTATTTTCAGTTTATCTGGCCAAATTTCCTTATCAATGATAGCGTTAATTAGTATACAAAAAAAACTAGCACTATTGTTTACTGATAGTTTGAAGTTTTCCAGTAGAAAACCGTCAGATCCTAAAGCCTTGGTTGCGTGAATTTCCCTCAGTATATTAACAATGTCATTTTCGGTGGCTGAATTTATAAATATAGACTTTTGGTGAATTTTTTTTCCGTTTGTTTCAATTCTATTTTGCTTGTTTCTATTATATTTTTCTTTTAATTTTTTTGCTTGGTTTACAAATGTTTCATTAAATTTATTGCAAGTTTCCTTTAAGTCTTGGCCTGTAAAATTTTTTTTAACATGTTCATCGATATTATCTTTTGGCTTCCCAATTAGTTCATTAATTGTGGTCCATATATTTTTAGTATCTTTATTTTTTTCTAAAATTTGATTTTTATAGTAATTTTGTTTGTCTGTCATTATTTGCGTGGTTACTTCTTTTTTTAGTTCTTTGTATTCCTTTTTCATTTCATTATTTAGTAGCCTGTTTTTTTTTATTTTTTTCCATAACTTATTTTTCTTTTCAATTAAGGTGACAGTTTGCTTTGTTATCCATTTTTTCAAAAATTTGACCTTGGGCTCATTTTTATTACTTATGTAAGTAGTTTTTTTATTTTCCTTATAAATTTTATCAATTTTTTTTTCAATTTCGTCATAAATTTGGTTTGGGTCAGTAATGTCTTTTAAGTAGTTCCAGTCAATTTCCTGTAATTTTTCCACTATTTTTTTGTTATCATATTTAACTCTTTCAGATGATTCAACGTTTTTTTCTTGTTTTACAATTTTGTCAGTATGTAGCACAATTCCAGTAAAATAGTGATCTGCTATTTTCGTGCAAACTGTCAGTCCAGTACTGTTGACTTTGTTTGTTTTAGCTAAGATATGGTCAATACATGATTCAGTTACTTCATTTCTTTTTATTTCTTGCCTAGTAACCGTTTTAATTTTTTGCTCATAGCCTAATTGTGCTACTTTTGTTTCGTAATCTTCACATCTATTTACTTTCATTTTATTTTTGTGATCAATAATATCAATATTCATATCCCCTAAGATAATAATATTTTCACATTTCCCATAAGTTTTTAGAGTTTTAGACAGTTCTTTAGCAAATTTTTTTTTATTTGTTCTAGGTTGCCTGTACAGTGATAAAAGTACTAATTTAATGTTATTCCACTTTGTCTCGGTTATCAGGCAGTCGTTGGTATCTAATTTAATTTTTGTGTGATCACAAATGTATTTTTTCTGATAAAATAACATAATTCCACCACCTAATTTTGTATCTTCTCTTGTAATGCTAATTTGTTCATAGTTTTGCATTTTATATAAATTAGTTTCAGCTTCTTTTATTCCAATTTCTGTTAGTAATATCATATCCCAGTTTGTATCCATAATTTGTAATTCATACTGTAACAAATTCCAATTTTTCCGTAAACTACGTATGTTAACATGTAGTACTTTAAAATTTTCCTTACAATGAAGTTTATATTTTACCAGTAGCTGTGGAACTGCAACCGAGTCCTCACAAATCACATTTGAATGCTCATTATTTTCAGCCATTTACACTTAAGTCATTTTCCGTTTTTATTATTTTGATTGCTTTGTCACCTTCTTGCGCCCTCATTTTAATTTTGCCATCAGCAAACCACACAAATTTGATATTATTGTCACGGGCAAATGATTTTGCCTTCCAAAATAATTGCCGGTTTTTAGGCGTCATATGTTCATTGACGTAAATTCTTGTATTGTTGCCATTTTCAAAGCAATCATTGTTGGTTACTACCTTTTTCCTGTTTTTAATCCACTGGTCTCTATCTGCCCTAAACTTGAATTGTAGCACAATAGACGGTAACCGATCAGGGTTTCGATTTGGCACACGGTGACCTTTATCCACTTGTATAGCACTATAGTTCGCTACCCCAAAGTTTTTCGCTAGTCGGCTGACCGTGTCGTGTAAATTTTCATTTTCGCACGTATCTACCCCCGATATTTCTACATTTCTGTTTCTTTCGTATTGTGCTTGTTCATCTTGATTTAATTGCATTTGATCCACTTTTTTTTGTGTGACTATGTGTTCTTGACTCACATTTTCCACTTGAACCAATCTTTCTTTCACCTCTTTTAATTCTTCTTTCAATTGTTCATTTTCTTTTTGTAAATCATTTACAGTGTTGTTTAAAAAATCAATAGCTTTTGTTACCTCCTTCATTTCTTGTTTCAACTCCATTAGGCTATCTACTTTCTTCTTTATGTCGTACAGCATTTTTTTTATTTCTGCCATTTCTGTTGTTAACGTAGTTTGCTCACTAGGTGAAATGACATTTACTTCGTTCTGTTTATTTTTATCTTCCATCATTTGATTTTGTCCTCCATGAGTTACAATTTCACTCTCACTAACATCTTCGTCTTTTTGCGACTTGTTTGGCTGCCCTGCACAGCTTTCACACTTCCAGGTTTTTTTTATTTGTGCTGATTTTTTCGTCCAAGTTGATTTTTTAATTGAGCACTCGAAATGGTAATTTTGTTGGCAGCCACCGAAGCATGTAGTGAACTCTCCTGGGCTGACAGGTTTATCACATTTCTGGCATGACATATTCAGACACTAGGAGGGGAAAACGAAAGGTCCACGCAATGGTCGCCGTGACCTTGGATTCAAAGTCACTAACCGTCGTCACTTTTGCTGGCCACTAAAATTGTTTCCTTCATTGTATCCAAACCTAAATTTCGCACATTATTATAACCGTACCTTATTTTCATTTCTGCCTGAAGGATTCGTTAGTAGGAAGCGTTGATTTGACGAAATCTTGATTGCTATCGGAGCAGCTGTAAACGTCTCGGGAACCGGAAGCTGCTTACAGAACAGCAATCACATTTGAAGATTCTACCAGAAAACTTGTTCTTGCAGGAGAATTTTAAGTTCTCAGAGTAGAATCCGACAAATATGTGTTACATAATTGGGATCCTTCCCTGCCCTACGCCGCTTTGTAACCTGTTGTTTTGCGTCATTTCCGTTAATTTACGTCAATGCCGCCCCAATTCCCAGAGTAGTTTTCAGAGTAGAATCCGACTGCTCTGTCTCTTATACCCCACTCCTTTTAAGATTCCGTAGCAGGGAGGCAGGTGGGTCAGCAACGTAACACATTTTCGTCGAATTCTACTATGAGAACTAAGATTCTCCTGCGAGAACAAGTTCTCTGGTAGAATCTTCAATTCTCATTCATAGCATTCTCATCACTGTGTTACGTAATTGGGACAGATTTTAACAGTGCCAAGTACAACGACACGGACTCTTACCCCACCAACACGCAGTCGGTGCGCACGGGTCCAGTCGATGTCCACTGCACCGACACGAGACGACTCACAGCCTCCAGAACCTGTGGCCGCAGATATTGCATACAAGTCCCATAGAAGATCGCCCCGCCTGGGCAACACTCTTCACCCAGACCCAGGCATTGCTCGAAGCCGAAAGAACAAGGGTGCCGCCTCTCACCCCCGCCCATAGGACTCCATCGTCCCTGAGCCTGCGACCATCCTTGTCCGCCAGAGGGCACGGGGGAAAAACACCTGCAGACACCTGACGGCTCACGATACCCTGAAGGCGTCCACCACCTCTGCAACGGGCACCTGCCCCACGCCCTGAACCTTTGCAGCTGTGCCGTTTCCATGGAGGCAAACTAAACCATGTCGGGTACCCCTACCCGGGCGTAGACGCCTGTGACCAACTCCGACGACAGCCAAGACTTGAAAGCCAAATTCGCCTCTGCACTGGCGAAGTAGCCCGTCAGCTATCACCGTGCCGATGCCAGGACCAAACATTGCCCCTATGCTCCAGTCAATACCAGAATCACCATGTCGAATCCGCGCAAGTCATTCCGCCCTTCGCTTATTGATGTATACCACAGACGTCATACCGTCTGATACCACCTGCAAGCACCCCACGCAGACACACTTGGAATGACCGGACCGCGTCCAGTACTGCCAATATTACCCGCACGTCGACGTGCAAGGACGTCCCCTCGGCCTCCAAACGAAGCCCCTCACCCAAAGTTAGACGCAGTGATGGACAGCAGCACGGCCGGCACTCATGTGGGCCACTCACTCGGAGCCTCCGCATCACCCAGCACCTGTCACCACCAAAGCAGACCGCACCTCAAGCTGTCTGAGAACAGCCCTCTCGATTCGGTTCCCTGGACCCATCCTACCAGGTTGGCCTGTATCCAAGATGCTAAAACAGAGTATAACAGCGAATGTCGACGTGTTTCCATTATGCACATTATGGCTTGCACCTCCCACATTATCGCAGCGATGATGGCCAGGGACACCTGCGCCTGCTAACTTAAGTGAAGCAAAATCGACCAGGTCCATAGCACAGACCTCCTGTAAATTACGTAGCAACATTGGAGCACGCCAAAAGTGTCTCACAATGTCGTAGCCGCCGCATCCACCATTCTCCACAGCGGCATAAGCCTGGCGTCCGAGGTGAAATAATTGCCTCAGCCATTTGCCTCGACTACAGAACGATCGGAAATTAATAATAATAATAATAATAATAATAATAATAATAAAAATATTATAATAATAATTGATTCATGCCCAGGCTGTGTTCACCACACCTGCTGGTGGTTACACCACCACTCCATCAATCCGGTTTAATTGTTCACACCGGCTGCCCAAATGCCACCGCCTATGTAAAAAAAATAATAATTTTTCAAACCAATCGGGCACACTTTCACACTTGCCCGCCCTAATTTCGGGCCGTCATTTCTCACACTTTTACATTGCCGACTTTCCGACCAATAGACCAAACCCCACGGCCTTCTCATGCCATTTTCAGTGTAAGCACTGTCCTCCACATATTCAGAATTACAGCCGTGGCACATTTCCGACCGCGGACTACGAACGTCACCCAATACATGCCACGGAGGTCACCCAACCTCCTGATGGCATTAATAACCCCGAATTTAATATTTTTCCGAACATATCACTCTGCCTACGGCATACCTCGCTCGTTAGGCTTACTTCATGCCTCGTCCCTCGGACGGCATTCTGGGCTCGCCCGGCCCCTCGTCCGCAAGACGGAATTCATTCTCTAAATATTTTCACAATCTCTTCATGCAACGCATGTCTCCTTAGCCAACGTCCAAGTCAGCACCACAACGACTCGTGTTCAAGGCCTCTCCGAAGCGCCGACAGCCGATCACTTCGTGGCCCCATCGGTCAACGTACCCACTTTCCACTCGGCATTGTCAAACCTTCGACATCGTTCACGCTCAGTTTCCAAACGAGCCTAGCACAACCGCTACTCCGTAAGCCTATTCCCCTGCTTGGCCCTCAGCCGGCTTCTAGTGCCCGCTTTTCACCAAGTGGTATGCATTATTATTATTATAATAATTTGCGTGTGGTTTCACCTCACGACCGAGTTCGTGTAATTTTCGCTCACTTTACCAACGTGTCGGCACTAATAGGCTTAACACTGTCCGTACATCCACTGGCCACACGGCATAACGGATTACCACGTTATTTGTCCACTATTACACAATAATCGCACACAGCAAACGTTTTTCCGACCCAACTACATCATACTCACCATGTCAGCCGACGCTGCCTACACGAGCCGCCATTTTGTCTCGCTTGGCTTCAATAATTGTCAGCGGCTATTCGCTTCTAACGGGCGTCGCTTTCCCACCTTTTTACGAAAACTGTCCACGAAACGCAGCATCCATCCTTGCTTGTAGTGTCCACTAGTTCGTTCCACCTGAAGTTGTCGTTGTTTGCCGTTTTTCATTATAATAACGACGATGTCGTCGATCACACAACCAATAGCGCCAGCGGCAAGAAAAGAGTGGAGTATAAGAGAGAGAGAGCAGGGTGAAGGGGAAGTGGGGCGGAAGTGACATAAATTTTGCATGCATTTCCAAACGGAAATGACGCAAAACAACAAGTTACAAAGCGCCGTAGGGCAGGGACGGATCCCAATTACGTAACACAGTGAGGAGGATGCTACGGATGAGAATAATGCTTTTAGCACCATCCAATACCTAGCATAACCCCCCCCCCCCAAAAAAAAAAACCAAGACAATTAAAACGACATGGTTTAAGTAAAATCAGTCAATTTCAGTCAAATTCAAGTAAATACAGCAGTAACATTTAAGATCATTTGCATGACCTACAGAAAAAAATTTAACATAGAAAGTAATATAGTCGACTGTATTTTCATTTGTATAATTTCAGACTAGGTGGAGAAATTAATGATACATCGTTCTATCATTGTGAAACCAGGGACAGCCAGATCTGATGACAGTGGTCGATCACGGATAGCTTGAATATAAATGGCAAACCAAAAATTGCACCTGCAAGTGGGCCGATACCCACAATGACAGGTAACAATCGAAAATGAGACTCCGGGGGCTCTACAGTAAGAACCATGAACGCAGCCATCCCTCGTTAGATTAATGGTTTCTAGGGATTGGCCTATGCAGGTTTCTACTGATCTGATTCGATCTGTTACTGTGTGGTGATGGGGATAGTAATGTTCAAACCAGATGAGGTTCTCCAGGCTCAAGAAGTGCTCTACCGATACTCCGTACGGATTATAATAAATCACCTTTTCAGACAAGATCAATAATCCACCTATTCAAACAAGAACAAAATAACAGAAAAAAAAACAGTAAGGTTAGATCTTTTCCACCGGTTTGCATTCAGTACATTACAACCCTAATGCCGTATTAAATTACTGAACATTAGCAAAGAGACGCAAGAGCCTCATAACCTGTCAACCCATCCTGGAACAAGTGAATTTAAATAATCAACGGAGCAATACCCACAATTATATTTGCAAGCCGAGAAACAACAAAAACAAAATACAATGAATAATAATTATGTTAAATAATTAATTACGGTTAAATAGTTACATATTGTGTGACCCACGAATCATGTGTTTTCTGTTTTTGAAGTGTTTTCTATGGATGGGTATTTTTATTATTTTATTTACTTTAACCACCTAGCTCAGGGTGATAACCAAACAAGCTACCGCAAAGAGAAAAACAAGAAATCCACTGACTTAAAATTGTTCATCTCAAGAGGGGATAATATTTCAACCTCCAGTGACCAAGGAAGGAGTAGAGGGGGGAAAGTCAAGCTATTCATTCAAGAAAGCATTGGCTGCTCTCGAAACTTGAGTTCTTACTTCTGCAGTTCGACTCGAGCCTTCAGCTTTCCGTCCTGTTTACCCTTATTTCATTTTTAAGTGTTCCATTCACTTCACTTGGTGTGTGGCATGGAACATAAGCGTCCCACCAGTGGCGATTGTAGAGTGTTTGTTTGTTTGTTTGTATGTATGTATATATGCACACGTTAATGCTGCCTATGGATGTTTCCTTTTGGCCGTGTCAGTATGGCTCAGTGGTAGGACCTCAGCCTCTGATTCCAAAAATCATGGGTTCGATTCCCCGTTCAAGCAGTCTAACATACAAGTTCAAAAGGCAACGTAAATGGGTTTGCATAAGCCTAGCACAGTGAAAGTAAACTTCAACCGTAAATAGTATCAACCATAACCATTGGTTGGAGGCAGCAGTTGGTTTGGACGTCCACAAACTTTGAAGTATTCAGGTGTGGCCCATGCCGTACCGTGCAAGCATCACAAAGGTTCCCAGAATAAGCCAACTTTTCTAAAACACCCCTAGCTATTAGTAAGGTAAAGCCATAGGAATTTTGATACATTCTTGTAATCGAATTGATTAGTTGAATTTAGTTGAAATTAGTTAAGTTGATTTAGATTACCTTAATTAACGAAGTCGGGTTAGAACGAACAACATTATGTTGTTTAAGCACTGTAATTAATCAGAGTTGTTAATTTAAAGCTTGGTTGACGTAATTAACTGAGTTGTTTAAGTAGCCGAGTTGTTTCTTTGATTGAACTGTTTAAAGTTAAATCACCATTGAAGTTACAATTAAACTTAAAATGCTGTAGAATAGAAAATAGTGTTACTAATTTAAGCTTGTCAAACTTTCATTATGTCCATGACCAACAGTGATGGTGCCAATACATATTGAAAGTGTAAATAACATAAAACTGTTAATCCCATTGATTAAACAAAAGCTGAGTATTCTTATGTTAAAACTGTGTCCTTCTTGATAGCCATTACACTAAGAACTACGTGCCGGGAGACCCCAATGTTGTTGATTGTATAGATCCGACCATTGGCAATAAAAGTTGGTCGTTTCTGGGTGAAACAAATAAATTCATTATCTAAAGTCTCTGTTTACCCAAGCGATAGCTGGCGGTGTAAAGACCCAGAAACAAGACCCTATCAGTAATGCCAAGCTACTGTTCATGCTGGTAACTATCCAAACACAATGTACACCACTCATTATGATTACTCAGTCATCATCACTATATGGGGATCTTCGCCATCAAGTAATTGACTTATGCACAAGTACGTCGAAGATGTTTATCTTGATTCATTGCTGTTATTCCCCATCTAACTGGTGGCTTGCTTGTGGGTCACAGGACTGGAAAGCTCTAAGAACCAAAACTTTTACATAATTTTAGTGGAGAATAGCTTGGCCGCGACTGGTCTCAGGACAATGATGGCGAAATTACATACGAACACCTTCTAAGCAAGGAAAAGAGCACAAAGTCATAAATGGAAGAACTCCACTATTCTTGAATTTTCGGTGGTATAAGCTGTGTAAAGAATGTCAACACTTTGCTGTTTCGACCACCTTCATCAGACATGCAAAAAAAAATAGAGAATTGCCAGCCACACCAGCCAAATTCTGTTTCTATTGTTAAGAACGAAACATTCCCTGTACATTATCCATAAATGTAGCATTCTTATTCTCTAATGCAATTTCCTATTTGAGAATGATTTGTCAAAATACAGCGAGCTCCCTAACCCGAAGTGCACATGTACGCTCCCTTCCTATAAAAGAACCGAAAGGGCTAAAGAGACCCATCTTTTATTCTTCACGATCTGTCAGGAGGTGACTTGAGAGGGGAGGTAGGGTGGGTACAGATAATATATATTATCGATCTTAGCAATAGAATCAGAATTTGGCTGGTGTGTGCCGGCAATTCTCTTTCTATTGCCGACAAAAATAAACATTACCTATAAATTTATATAGAAGACTTCGTCACAAATGACGGTGGGCACCACCCGGCGGGTTACTTAGGGTCAGGAGCTAGCAACTCCAAAAATCACAGACTTTGCATTTTATTAAAAAGAAATTTTTTTTTTTAACAGTCATTAGGATCTCTTTCCTGATTTGGTGGTCCTGAAAAGGGCCGTTCTACGTCGGGTGCACGGTGCTATCGACACTTCAAGACTGTTGATCTAGTCATGGTATTGTGCCCTTCTAGGCAAATAAACTTAGACTAGCTGTACCCCCTAGTTTTCCCCTATTGTGTGGTCTGGATACCCATATCCCTGCTCCCCCTCCCTTTGAACCCTTGCTGATTTGTGTTATGGAAGTATGTCTATTTTCAATGGAGGACGTTTCTCCATTCAGATACCAAGTCCAACAACGGTCGTGCATGCAGTGATTGTTACTCCACCAACTTTGAAACTCCTCAAGTCGGCTCTAAGAGCTAGCATTATTAAAACAATATGTCGATTGTTACAGGCCACATCCGTTTGTTTGACATTGTCGGTCGCTCGCCCTACTTTCATTGTAGTGCACAATGATAATGATGAATTTGCTTGCTTAACCTAAGCGTATTATATATAAGTTTATTGGGAGGAACCCAACAAGGTTCTAAAAAAGTTGTCCGAAACCAACTACTTATTTGAAAAGTCTACAGGTAGGAAACAGCTTACTGTATACACATAAACATGGCTAAAGCATATGTGGTGTGTGAGAGCATATGAAATCACATAGCCAACCAAGACCCAGAGCCACACATTCATGAGTGGACCAGAAAAAGCGGGGAAGTACCTTTAAGTAGTGAAGAAGCAGTCAATGCTTTAAAGAAGCTTGGGGAAGTAACACCAGACCAGAAACAGGATATTTATATAATTCAGTTTCGATCGTGTGTCAGTAGTCTTTTCAACAATGCCTGGGAGAACAGACCTGGTCGCACATAATATCCTTCAACAAACCAATGGTAAAAGTTATTCTCGTCTGGTATTACCATCATGGTAACACCGAACGAGATTCACTGAAGCCAAGTGAATGCTTGAACTCTACCAGCCTGATCTGAGAGTCTGACTCGCCATATGGCAGTCCTATGATCGTAGTTTGCAAAGAAGGCTGTAAACCAAGGCCTGCGGCTAACTACAGAGAACTGAACAAAATCATCGAACCCAAAGACCATCTTATTTCAAATATTGATGAATGTTTGGAGAAGGCTGCTCAGTGAAAATGCAAAGTGTACTACACCAAACAGAGGCTTTTGGCAAGTAAATCTAACTGAGAGAGCTACCCAAATTCCAGCTACCTCATCTCCCATTGGGAAGTTCACACCCGTCATTATGAACGTGGGGATAAAGAACGCTTCCTTTTGTTTTCAGAAGTTAATGGAAAAGGTGTGCCATGGCATGGATGACTTCATCTCACTATTCCAAGATGATGTTTGCATTTGGAATATGTCCACACATTTTTGTCAGCAGTCTCGAAATAGTTTGATAGTAAATGCAGCAAAAAATCCAGTGGCTTATGACAGTGTCACATACCTCGGTCACCAGGTTGGACAGAGCTTCTGAGAAGGCAAGGTCCAAGCAATTCTAGCCAGCTTCCAAAACAGATGTGACATCGTTTGTTAGACTAGTGGGGTACTATCTAATGTAAAGCCCCTCTAAAAGTGTGCTCCTCTCACGGATGCAGTAAAGAAAGCAGTTCCCAATTCCATAACACGGAACAACCAAAAGCATGAACGCATGAAAAAGGCCCTAGTCTCGGAGCTGGTGTTGAGATCACCAGACTTAATGCTCCTTTCATTAAGCAGTGAGATTGATTGGATCATAGAAGGGGTGTACTGCTCTCCCAAAACTTACACGGGGAGAAACATCCGTATAAATCTTTCCAGAAAGTTGTCTCCGCGCGAGGAGACCTTCAGTACAGCTAGAAAGGAACATGCTTGCGTCATCGGCAGTTGTAAAACTTAGTCCGTACTTTTACGGTACCCATTTCATCATAGAAACGACCACAATCCCCCCATCCCCCTCACTAAAGTGGCTGAAGCAAATGACCGGAAAAACTGATACGTTGCTACAATGGGGCCTCAAGGTACAGGACCTCGACTACTAAGTTCGGTACAAGCCCAGAAAATTTCACTTAAACTTGGCTGCCTTAAGCATATATTTTTCTGAAGACCAGTAAAAGTTTGGAACATTGTTTTGTATGGATGATGGATTGGAACCTTCAGTTTGATTAAAATGTATTTTTTTCTCTTTTACTCCCCTGCTGATTTAAGATTTAAGATTTAGTATTGTACAAAAAGTGTCGAAGAAATTTTTCCCACTTTACCTTTAATTAAAGTCGAGGATTTTTCACGTAACTTTCAACTTGTAGAAAAAGTTGTTGGTTCACCTGAAAACCCTTATAGTGTGATGTTAAGTTCTGATAGAGCACATTCATCTGTTAAGTGACCACTGGATATTTCCGGAACAAGTACATTTCATATTTCACCGGAAACTAGACCGGATGTTTTATTAGGTTTTCCAAGCTAAAGAAAAAATAACATAAGCAAACCAGAGTAACAGCGAAAAGTGTCATTTGTAACTTTCCTCTTTTAATGTCAAAATAAAAATGTTTGTTTTAAATCTTCTGATTTGTCTTTGCATTTGTTTACGAGTAGCATCTTCATACTTGGCGTCGGGAGAGAGCCAAACACTTGCATTTCTTTGTGACTTTTTGAGTGTATGAAGTATATCTTAGCAGGCAGGGGTGCTGCCGGAGGTACCTGCTTTTTTCAATAGTGTTTCACATTCCTACTTTTTATTTTTTCACGTATTTCGCGTACCCTAGCTACTTTTCATTTTTTTCACATGCCTATTTTTCATTTTCATTACTATTTCTTCCTTTTTCACATACGATATTATCACATCACTGTTTCACAATTGCAAGAAAGAAATTTTTCTTTAGTAGTAATCTTTGTAATTTCTCGATAATTTTCATTTTTTTTTGACTTCAACTTAACGCACTGGCCCCAAAGGTGGATAACTCGATTGATTTTACTCGAGTTCGCGCGTTTTGCCTTTTTTTTCACACCGTGGCCAGTATTTTTCAAATTGTATCACATTTGTTTTTTTACTATTAGCAAATTTGCCCGTATTTCCCATTTTTTCACACCGGCAGCACTCCTGCCTAGCTTTGCTTGCTACTCAACATTGAGGTATTTGCACATGTTCAGAGTACTTGTTTATGTTTTAGCACCGATTCCGGAATCCACGAGAAACCGGAAGTCGGCTTCTGTAGTGGGGCGTGTAAGGGAGATCGCAATTTATCCACCGAAGGTCGATACTTTCGGTTTTATTGGTAAGAATGGAATTCTTAAAAAAAAAAACAGTTGTCTACTTTAATATTCTCTGAAAGTTGCACCGACAATCTTCCTCACAAGTTGTAGTCAACAGGAAAACTATTTATTATAATTAGGGCTGGTACTTTCCGGTTTTTTAGTTATCCGTTTAACCGGTTTTTTTTCCGGTCGGTTACACGAAAACCGTTTTACCGTTTTCAGCAAAAAATACAGCCAAAAAAATTTCACCCCTGTGTAATACATTTTTTAAAAAAAAAGCTGAAAAAAATATGATTTAGGCCTTGGTAACACAAGCACAATTATTGACTACATGTTGCATTTTGAGATTTAAACTAGAAGAAAGTTGACGTTCATTAATTTAAGTACTTACTTTATCAAAGAATTTTGACTTTATGTATAGCTTTAAAATTTCTACAAGATGGCTTAGGCCTATTTACGATAACGTAAGCCAAAAACAAAACAACAAAATTTAACAACCTTTTTCGTTAATGTTCCATTCATTTCAAATTATGAGCCAGAAAAATTAGCATGTTTGCATTTTCGGGTAGCAACGCATTTCGTTTACGTGTTATGACGCCGCTTCCCTGCCGTTCGCGCTAGGTGTAGACGAGTCCACTTCTCCACGAGGCGGGGAGGGCAGATGCTGGCCAGCTCATCTTTAACTGCCTCGTGTACGTGCTGGCGATCAGCAGTTTGTTTCGAAGAAAGTAAGCAACTTCGATGGGACAACAAGCACATGCGGATTATTTGTAAATAAGCTGCCCCCTTACCCAACTCGGTTTTTCTACTTTCACCGATTTTGAGTGTTTGGATTAGTAGGCCTAAATGATGACACTTGGCTATTTTTGGCTCTTTCACCGCGGGTTTTGAATGGTGCACGCAGCAAACGTTTTTCCGATATGGGTTTTATAATCCGTGTAACCGAACGTGGAACGGTTTCCGGTTAACCGTGTAACCGATCCCAGCCCTAATTATAATTGAACAATTTTTAGCATACATGGATATGTCTGCTGTTAAATAATAAAAATACCATTTGTTATTTGCTTTAAAATAAAATACGGAACACAGTCGTTGTAGCATGTTTGGTAGAATAAGGCCTTTTAAGTGTACACTAATACTGGGGTCGAATTTCCAAATTTTTATCCATGTGCAAATTTGCACCCCAAAATTGTTACTGGGATGCAAAAAAAAGTCTTTGGAGTGCAAAACCAAAATGTAAACCAACACTGTTGTCCTATTTTATAGCGATCGAAAATTCTATCATTCAGCATCTCAATAATATCTACTAAAAACTGCATTTTGCTTAAAACTGACTTAATTCGCTATTCAACTGAAGAACCTGTACACATAGTTTAATCAAAAGTAGTAAAAAATGTAGTTGAACTTCTTTGAAAGGAATGGTGCCACAGGAAATTTAATTCCAAGCTGTTTCAAATGCCACAAACCGCAAGTCTGTAGCTTGTGCGGTTCAAAAGTTACGGAAAATTCAACTATGGTGTGCAATTTTGCACTCCAAGAGTTGCTTCTGGAGTGCAAAGTGCGATTTTGGAGTGCAATTTGCCCCTGTGCATCCGACTATTTTAGGGATCGACCGGATACCGTTTTGCCGGATCCGGGTCGGTTCCGGATAATTTGATGTCAGTGCCGGGATCTAGGTGCCGGATCCGGACCGGTAGCGGGTACCGGGTAATTCACACACAAAAACGAAATAAGGCCGGGAAAAAAAAATTGTTCGGTTCTCGGGCGCGGGCGGGTCCCCAAAAATCATGCGGGTCAATCGCTTTTTATTTCATTCGTCTTACGTCCTTACCCGTGGAGTGAGGCACTAACGAAATATTTATTCTTGCAAAAATTATTGGACACAATTATTTCAAACACACGCACGCAACAGATATTCATTAAGATGCACGGAAAAAAGCGGTCAAATGGCTTTAATAGTTTCGGAGAACCGTTGTTGTTTTTTTAATTACGGGCGGTAATGAAAATCGAAAATCTCCGTGTTGACAAAAAAGCGTCCGAAAGACGGCGTTAGTTAGGCTAAAAATCGTTGCTCCCACCTGATAAGCAATAGTGTGAAGGTTTATAGGCTCCTTTTCCATTTTAGTTTTGCATCGTGACTGCTGATTTAATTTTTTAATGCTGTGAAACAGCATCATTCTTGTGATTTGCAATGACGAACTAAAACACTTGTCAAGCGCTCACGTGAAATCCGAAGCGATCGGCGGCGTCCCTGTTGAAATCGCGCATCAGCCAATGAGGGCACGCAAAATCGGTCACGTGGTGCCAACCAGCCAATAATGGCACGCGATTTTCAAATGCTTTGGAAAGTTAGCCTGAAACGGCTAGAAACGGCCTACTACAATTCGCCTGATTGGCCAATTACAAATGGCCATCGAGAACGTATGTTGAGAGGCCTAGATTCAGGGGAATTCCAGCTGTCCAACTAATACAAGATGGCAGCGCCCAGTCAAATAATTCGACCGCTACCACTGATCAAAAATGACCAATTTTCTGCTTTTTAACTTAGGAAAAAAGAATGAGAAAGGCATTTTTGCAGTTTTTAGTGAGGCTACACTCAACTAAAGTGCTTTTAATAAAATTGTAGATATTGGTAACTACGATTTTTTTTTTTTTTTTACAGAAATCGATGCACATCATGTCAGGAATTTCAGCGTTTCGCATTTCGATATTTTGGCGGAAAATTGCGTTTTTCGACCCATAGTTTACCTTCAAAGCTTCGACGTATATATACGTCATTACAGTGTTTGGGATGATTTTTTTTTGGACGTATATATACATTCATACTGCTTAAAAGGTTAAAGAAAATGTGGAGCATTTCCATAGCATTTTGAAAATAAATAATAAAATAAAAAGCCGGGTGGCCTGGTCCTTTTTCGACCTTCGAAATGCCCGAGAACCAAACTTATTTTTTTTCCCGGCCTAAAGGCGTTTTATTTTTTCCCCCTTATAAGTTTCCCCCTTATTTGTTGGCCGTATCGTCAAAATTGACGTGAAATTGCTTTTGTTTGCTAAAACTAGACCTTGGTTTAAGCTGTCGTAACTCATCAACGCAATAAACGGCCGCCATCTTGGTCGTGTTGGAAAGCTGGAATTCCCCGATTTGTACGTGTATAGCACGTGATCACTATCGCGACGGGGACCAGTCGCAAGTGACGTCACGCGAAGCGAGTCAAGGTCACAGCCATTGAGGCTAGCACGTGCGCGTCTATTGGCGGACAGCCGGCAGGGAGTAGGAGCGCGATGACGGCCTTAAACTACTACTACTTTAAACTACTTCTACGGTAATAAAAACTTTAAAAAAAGGATTTCGGAAACCGTAAACAACCCGCTGTAATGAAGGAATAACCAGAGGACCATCGTTTCAAGGTATCCCATGTACTGCAACGGAAGATGAATATTTCGTAAGCGCATTTACGTAGTCGAACTTCAACTTTTTTTTTTTAGTTATGAAAACCTAATACGATTATCCCAAGTATATTTGTGTGCACTAATTTACACTGTAATTATGACATCTGCAATTTTTTATACCCGTAGATCGCTTAGTTATTTTACGTCGATTTATTTTACCGAGGCATGCAACATGTTTACGGCGACAAGTTTTGGTTGTGTTGCAACCGGTATACGGCTCAATATAATGGCCGGATCCGGATCTTACCGGATACCACATTATCCGGCGCCGGATCCGGATATATCCGGACTCGGTCGATCCCTAGAATATTTCAACCCCTGCTAAGATTTTATTTTGTTGATAAAAAGTTGTACAGTTGACTCAATTTATTAAATCATTGTGTTTTGCACGCACAGTTACCGGTAGTCATTGTATAAGTTCAACCGGGAAGAAATACTGTATTTAATTTTACGGATTGTATAATTATTTACTTTATTTGAAAAAGAAATTGGTCTTCCGCCCATGTAGTGTTTTGCAAATTAGCCTACCAAAAATTGTTCCCTTGCAGTAGGGACTGATAAACTCATAAGTACTGTAATGTCGCTGTTGACAGTGTCAAACTGGCCGGGTGTGCTTCTAGTCGCTGCCAACTTCAGTGCACTCTTCGCATTCTTATTCAGTAAAAAAGGGCAACAAAAAAAGTAGCACAGCCAATTAGAATTATTAACAAACCTTTATTTTGGCATGGATTTGTTTGGTGTAACATTAAGGTATTTTAAAATAATAACTTCTAACAAGGGGGGGTCCATTATATACAGGGCCATAGCAACTGGGGGAAAATGAGGAGCTTCTCCGTCCACTCCTGCCCACCCCGCTGTTCGAGAAGACAGAGTTGGCAATTTCAAGTTGTCGAGTTGCAAAATGGATAAATTTTCACTTTAAAGTGGTGTTTCCATGATTACTGCTTAATTATCATCATCATTCGGTCAGTTTGAAAGTGAAGTTTATGGGGCGGTATTTTTTCATTAGTTTTTTAACCCTTCTGTGGAGCACGCGAGTAACTAAAACGCTGCCCCTGGTCGATTCTGGTCGCTTCCCTGCTGTTCTCCTCCCAGCCACGAGACTTTGGAGGAAAGACAATTAATTAGTTATCTTTCCCCTAAGCACAAGACTGGTCCCGAAATTGAGGGCAAAAACAACCCTAAGATCCCCTAAATCAAGAGAGCGGAACTTCAAATTTTTTTTGGACAAAACTGAGTAAAAGGTATCATATTTGGACGTTACATTTTTGATAAGCATGTTGCTGTTTTAAAATGTAGACATATTTTGAAATAATATCTTTAGACTAAGAAAAAGATTTCATTATTTTTCACCTTTCGATAGTCCATTTAAAAAAAAAAAATAGTCTGCCTCTGGCAGGGGGGCTCATAGCACTTCATCGTCATTCATTATAGCCTAAAAGTCTAAACTGAACTCGATTAATTTAATTTGCAAAGAAAAGCCTAAAAACATGATTTAGACACAATTGAGATTTTCCGACGCCTGCCATCCTGAAGAACGAATAAAAAACATCACCAAAATTTGCAAATGTGCTCACTGGAAGCCAGAAAATGGCAGAAACGGGCACTAAAACAGCGTAAAATGATTCAGCTTTCGGGGCTCTGCCCCCGACCCCGCTAAGGGAGCCTACAGCACTTCCCAGACCCCCTAGCTGGGTTCTCCGGACCCTGTCAAAGGTAGTTTTCAAAGGCAAAAATGTATGACGAGTTGGCAAGATACTGGGCCCTGAATATATAAGGTGTGGGGGGGGGGGGGGGGCCTTTCAGAATTGGTTTTTCTGTGGCAAAATTAACTAAAAGCTTGGCAGATAAGCTAACCATCGTGTACTTTGAATGTCGTTAAGTTCGAAAGTTCAGATCTTTACAAAAGTAAGGCTTAAATTCAAAAAAGAAATACTCAAACGTATTTTTTGAGAATTTTCGATAGGTGTTGACGAAGATGTAAAATTTCAGTCCTATCTTCTTCAGGCTCCCAGAATAAGTGCTTCTCTTTGTGTACATCGTTGAGTCTCCCCAGTGAATACAGTAGGGTACGGTACAAACCTGCGTCGTCGTCTGCTAACGAAGCTAGCAAAAGCAAAACAACGATGTAAACAAAGAAATACTTATTGTGGGGACCTGAAGAAGATAGGACTGAAATTTTACATCTTTTCGTCAACAGCCTATCGAAAATACGTTGAGTATTTCCTTTCTTGAATTTAAGCGTTACTTGTAAAAAACTGAACTTTTGAACTAAGAGCTTCATACATTTAACAAAATCAACAAATCCAACACGATTCATGGGAGGGTTTCTAATCATGGAAATAGTTGGCAATATTAGGCCTAGCGATCTATCATTGACATGCGTGATCTGGATTCAGTCTAGCGAAAACACAATGCCTTTATTCTCATTACTCACAAATTTAATTTATTAGATCGTCCACCTTCCAATATCTAACATAATTCAAAGTTAAAACTAATTTCTAATCCTCACCAACCTCGTGATTCATGACCGGAAGGACGTGTGTTGACGCATTTTTCTTATCCTTTTCTGAGTTTCGTGGAAGGGGTAATCCTGCCAGAAGTTCTGGCGGAAGTGTACGTGTAGGTTTGGACGTGCGAAGCCCCCAGTAGTGGACGCTACAAGCGAGTAACCACGCTCTACCTTCTTGAATGTCAACTGCGTCCCCCCCCCCAAAAAAAAAAAAAAATTCGAGGCAGAGAAGAAAGCGATTCGGCCAGATTACCCTACGGGGTCTTCATCAGCTCCACACCCACACTAGCGTTAAGCCTATTTTCCTACCATCTTCGTTTACCTCACTAATTATACTCATGGTTTGGCTCTGTGCAGTTTCCGCTGCCTTCAATTTCTCCTCCGTGGTTCGATAATCAAACCGGACCGTCTTGTGTTAATGGGCTTTGTCCTCTTTCAGCATTTCCGGAATGCTTCGCTGTTGAAAGAGAGAATCGTCCTGTAGCGTACGATGGTGATTTTGATTATCTCAAAACATAAATAAATAAAAAAAAAACTGGTTGTCTGATGTTTCAATTTGGGACTCTGCCCGTAAATCAAGCAATTTTTTTCATGGCCTAAATGAACTATGGTGAAATTGGAACTGTGAAACCGGACATTTGATGCTTTATTTTGGCAAAAAGAACAACTGGTTTAAACGATGGCTGAAAAGCCTTAATACTCAACTGAATTTGGATTTTGTGTGTCCGTTTGGCATTAGTTTTAAAATTTCATGACAAGGGAGCGTTGATGCAATTCATGAGTTCAAATATTTAACAGGCGGGCCGAAATTTAAGGCAGAGCACTGAGGAGCAGCAAAGCACTTCTCTGTGGAGCACTAGGCGGAATTATCTAGTTTTCTGCTCAGTAAATATAGAAAATAAAGTAATATAGATAGCATTCTCGCTCAGGCGAGTGAGTACCGTATGATCTTCAGAACCCAATTACAAGTTAATACGTAGTAGTATTTCAATACTGTAGTGAAATGGCATGAGCTTACCACCGATGGTCATGTGTTTCAGTTTGGTCAGTATCGTGCTGACCCTAGCCTATTTCTGGTGAAGGTGCTGCATCATTAGTATCGAAATATTACCGCTTTTATCTTGTTGAATTGCAGGACGGCTGCAATTCAATATAAAACTATCGTACATTTTCCGCATATGTATGCAATAAAAATAAATACAATTTAACGCACAATATTTATACACCCCGGTTTGCTTACAGGCTAGCTAGCGCTGATTTTCTGATGAAACTTCCACAAAATGTGACCCAGCACCAACACACAAACTCACTGTCTTACTTACGTATTGTTCACGTCTTCAAGCGAATGAAATGGCTGGTTGACTACTCCAATAATTGGTAATCCCGTAATGAGGTCATAGACTCCTATGAGAACTGTTACACATTGTAAGCCAGAACTGGAAATCGTATTTTCTTCAGCTTTCTCGTTTGGACCATGAATATACTCTGCAGTTGAATCTGTCAATCAAAATAAGAAAACATTTAATTTTGTAAGAGTAACTAAACTCTGTAAACTTGATTAATGATAAACATTCACTAAGCACACACATCCATGGGTAGATCTATGGATACTAACAAGAATATTAAAACCGTACAGGCTCGAATGTAATACAGATCAAATAAGAGGCGACTAATTGCTAATCTGGACTTATAACTAAAAAAAAAAAAAATGGGAACGATTACAAGGCAGACGACTTTCACCTAAGGTTCTGGCAGTACCAGTATTACAAAGGGTTGGTATCCTAGTTCAGCCGATGTTGATTCAAGTTTTTTATTTCAGACCGGGTTCGTTTACGTATTCAATGTTTTTTTAATCACAACACATTTTTAAGGTCCAGTTTGGGCTTATTTTAGTGTTTTCTAATTAAATTAAAGAACTGTTTGAGCTACTAACTTATTCGCCTCAAGGGACAACCCTCGAAAAAAATTTATTAGAATGGTCTATTCAAACTTAAACTTTGGTCATCAAATTTGGCTAAATTATGGATTTGGATGCAAACAGGGCTATATTAAGCAAATTTAAAGAGGTACGACCCAGCCAAATCAGCTAGGGGTCTGGAGGAGCTGAAGCAATTTCTGCTATTGCAGTGTCTTATCTGGAGTGCATGTTTTTTACAAAGTTTTATGGTTTTGTTTTTAGTTAAAAATATGGTTCACAGGAACGAAGCTACCTTCTTCTGTATAAAAGTGGTGTTTCTTGTACTGTCATTACTGACTAAACAAACTTACATATGAGAAACTTGCAATGAGTTGGCTGTGTTACTTCTTTTACCCAAACTTTACGCTACGCCCAAGGTTCTTCGTATTGTGTGGGACTTATCTGTGTTCAGTGTTGATGCTAGCAGGCCACACGCTGCTCACCAAAGCACGGCAGGAAAGCCATCAGCTCGCTAGCATGTTGTATGATTTGCTACTTCGAAGCACTGAAATAATTTTTTTAATTATTCGGAAACTCTTACTTCGAAAGTTAATCCAACGATTTGCGATGTTTGTAATTTTCGACAGACACTCTTCCTTCCAATTTGGTGTGGAATAACGCAGTCTGTCTTCATCAGCTTTCACTTCTTGTCGTTGTTTTCTACTTGGCCTACATCAGATTGAACGTTGCATCCTTTTGAATTTTGCTCGTCTGGCCACTGATCTTTATGGTCGCAAGCGGCATGAGAGTGGAGCGCTATTCCCCATTTTTCTTGTAGTTGTGATTGGAGTTTTGGGTGAACCAAGTGGTGGATAAAGGGGTGGGATGGCTGCTGGAGATTCATGAGATTTGCTTTCTGGTTTTCCATGATTTTGATGGTAATTGATTCCAGCACCCTCAGATGGTTGTCTCTGCTGGAGTTTGACACTATCATTGTGGTGGTCTCTTTCCAGTTTATGGTGTCATTAGTGGCCTCGCAATGATTGGCTATTCCGTTCTTCGTGTTCAGCGAGTTGGTGGCTGAGATGTGGTCCAAAATTCTTACATCGATGCCTCTCCTTGTCTCTCCAATATATACACTGTCGCATTGCTTACATGGTACACAGTAGACTCCCCATGGAGTAGTGGGGCAATCTTCTACTTGCATTCGTCTGGTTGGTTGTTTATTAGATGGCGCGTCACCCTCAGGCCCTTTGTCCTTAGTTGAGTCTTGGTTGATATCGTCTTTCTTTTTGTTTTTACTTCTGGTGTTGTATTTGTGGATAGGTTTTGCTGAGGGATCAGTTGGGTTTATTCTACCATGTGGTGCATCGGTCTCCTGGTCTGATAGGTGTTCAATGGATTGCTCAATGGATTGGTGTGCTTCATTTACTTCTTTGCGGCTGGCTCGTAGCTTTTTCTTGAGGTTGGCTGACGTTCTGGAGTAGCATTGAACATTATGTTTACTCAGGGTCCTGCTGATCGGTTCAGACACATTTCTGATGTAAGTTAGTCCAACTCTCAGTGGCGCGTTATGTAGTTGTTTATCTCTAGGCTGGCCGCTGTGTTCTTGTGTGCCGCGGTTGATCGCTCGCTTGATAGCCTTATTAAGCAAACTTCCTGGGAAACCCAACATGAGATATTTTCCTTTCGCTCTATGAAGGTGTGGCGTCGCAAGATCTCGGCTCGCTGAGTTTGTGACAAACCTGTGCATTTCTTGTTGCGCGATTGAGTGGAGTTGTGGTTTGGGGTGCCCTGAGGAGTACAGTATGCCTCTATCGGTAGCAGAACGTTTAATACACGGTTGATGCTATATTTCTCGGTCTTTCCTGGACACTAACACGTCTAAAAATGGGAGGGTGCGATTAACCTCTTCCTCATGGGTGAACTGGAGATTCTCGTGCCAGCTGTTGATGAGGTGTAGGATCTCGTGGGTTTCATTCTCTTTCTGCATAGAGTATATATCATCTACATCGCTAGCATGTCACATTGCACACACGTTATAGACTTATAGGGTTGCTTCAAAGGGTTGATGACAGCAGAAGCATTTTGTGTGTTTGTATTGTGTTATTTTAAACCTATGCCGCAAAGTGGTACGGCAAATGCTGCACCAGCCGTACAGCTCCCTACAGCCCTGGTCGCAAATATAAAACGATGACGCGGTTTTAATAGAACAAAGAAAAAATAACACCGTCTTATATTCAGGGCAATCAATCAATGTGTAAAGTCTAAAAAGTGCACAACATATAAAACGTGCTCGACGTTTCGAGTCAGCTCAGACTCATTTTCAATAGCAAATAAAAACACTTAAAAAATAAATTTGCTAAGTCATTTAAAAGGAGAAAACCACAAAGTCCATTTCGATCAAGCAGAACTGGTCTGGACAAAAGTCGAATAAATAAATAAAAAATAAATAAAAAAAATGAAGGGACCTCGACTTTGCAGTGGCGTGGTACAAGTCGAAGCAAATAAAAACACTTAAAAAACAAATTTGCTAAGTCATTTAAAAGGAGGAAACCGCAAAGTCCATTTCTACCAAGCAGAATCTGGACAAAAAGACAAAGTCGAATAAATAAAAAAAAAAAAATTTAAGGGACCTCAAATGTGCAGTAGAGTGGCACAAGTTGAAGTGAAGGATGATGGGCTGTACTGCATTTATTTGCTCTGAAAAATGAGTGAGAGCTGACTCAAAACATCGAGCACGTTTTATACTGTAAGTTGTAGTGTTGCACGGTAAATCGGTACTCACGGTCTTGACGATAAAAAAAAATTACGGTATCAGTATCGTTTCTTTTTTAGCTCCACGGTATTAGAGTAGCAGCGGTATTACCGTGATTATGGTGCTGACGACCATTCATGAACCAGCTTTACCCTCTTTTTGTTTTTTCATGGCAGTAAATTCGCACAAGTAAAAGCCGATACGGAGGTGTGAAATTTGCACGAGCCTGTGTAATCCGATCCCACTGCTAAGCAGAGGAAGTGCCTAAATTGCAGGGAGGGGGGGAGGAAGGAGCAGCTCTTCAGTAACAATCGTATTCGAGCGTGTTTATGTTGTCGATGTCATAGCATCCAATTAAAAAGAAAGCGAAATCCCACTATTAGTAAATAAATTAAATGCAAAGAGCCATATTTGATTCTTTTGTGCTCAAGTGATAATAGTGCAAAATTATTTCCTAAATTACCGTGATATTACCGTAGACCGCCATTTTCAAAACCGTACCGTACCGTCCTGCAAAACCTAATACCGTGCAACACTAGTAAGTTGTGCACTTTTTAGGCTTTACACATTGATTGTATGTACAAGTGCTTTTTAACTTCAACCAATTATATTCGGGGCAGAATGATATTAACCAAAAACCTTGCAATGAAGTACTGATTGTTAAGAGTTACCCCTTTCTGTGGTGTAGGTTTTATTATTTTTTTCTTGAAGAGATATTCAAAAGCAATCAGATAGTACCTAGTTCTCCCGGCAATGATCCCTCTGCTTCTACACGTTTCCTTTCACTCACTCAATCCGTGAGGACGGTAAGAAAATAATTAAGTCACAATTAAGTTTTTACAAAACCTGTCATGCTGAAGAATGACTAAGAAAATCAGCCAAATTTGAATGTTATTATGCTGCAAACGACCTCACATGAGGCCAATAACAGGCACTAAAATACCCTAAAATGCTTCAGCACCAACTGAGGGAGCTTGTATAGCACTCTTCCACACCCCCAATTGAATATGCTGGACCCACCTTTTTTTTAAAGTACTGTACTATTCTGGCTGCACCACTATAATTCTTAAAACTAGTTGAAAAATTGTAAGCGGAGATCGCAAAATGGGGGTCCTCCCGCAAACCAAGTGCCCTTTGCTACCCCAATACTCTTATCTGAAGACCGGCAGTGCTGATGCTAACAAAACTGTGCATGTTTAGAAATCGCTCACAATCAAGGTTTGTATTTACATGTAGTGGACGAGAGGGACTTCTTGCTTCATGGTAGTCAAAAAAGAAGCTCAACGTAGATTAGCTCCTTCAATCAGTACTTGGGTACATAACGCAGATACTGAAAGAGAGGCTGATGGTGCGGATGCATTCATTCATGTTTTTGTTGAAATCATCGGCCGATCGGACAATGACAGTAATGACAGCAAACTTTGGGTTGAAAGCGACGTCATGATTCTAGATACTAAAATTTAGGAAATGAAATAGTGGCAAAAATTTAGGATGGACATAAAAAAGAAATAGGAAAGCAGAAGATGATGACGAACTATAACAAAGTGCAACTTCCAAGCTAAAAAAATTACGTGACACAGCCACTAGAAAACAGCTTTTAAAACAGCACCAACTGAAATTGGTAATTGTGTTTTCCAATACCTATCCAACATCTGTTTCGCTCAATTTTTGTTGTGCAGTGTTTCCTTATTTGTGCAGCATTCAATTTGTGCAGCATTCTACTTGTCCAAGAACCCACCAGATACAGAGGTAATCAAACTCCAAGACTGCTTGACGACGTCCTGACCACAGAAACTGACAACCCCACACATCATGTCACTGTTAATGATTTTCTGGGTCACAGCGACCATTGTTGGGTCAACATCTTCATGCAGTCAACCCCCCACGCCAAACTGTACCACCCAAGCTAAACTATAAAAAAGTGACTTGACAAGAATGCGCCATGATCTCCTAAAAGCAAACCTTAACACCAAAATGGAAGGACTGGACGTGGATGAGGCCTGGACGCTCTTCCACACTACGGTCAAATCCACTGGTGAGCAAAACACCCCAGCTGTTAATTTTAAATGGAAAAAAAATCGCAAACCCACCCATGGGTTAAAAAAAAAAAACCAAGACTGCTATCAACAACAAGCGCATTCTTTGGGACAGCTTCAAGCGCTCTGGCAATGGGGACGACTGTGCTAACTAGAACGTAGCCCGTAACCAAACTACAAAGGCCTTAAGGTCAGCCAGGGCAACTTACCAAAGAAAAATTGTGGATGCTGTAAAACACAGCCCCAAACAGTTCTGGTCCTTCGTGAACCGATCCAAGAAACAATCATGCCCCGTCGGGGATTTACAAGGACCTACCACAATTGTCAGTGACTCGAAACTTAAAGCCGAGCTAATGAATTCTTATTTCACATCCGTCTACACCAAGAACCCAATTCCCTTCACCCTTCCGACTTCCCCAGACTAAATGACATTATCAGTGAAAGTGACACCAACAACTTCTTTCAAAACCTCAAGCTTCATTCAGCACCAGGACCAGATGGGCTTCCTCCTGTGATCCTTAAAGAGCTCGAAGACATCATCAAAATTCCAGTTCTTTTAATTTTTCAGAAGTCCATCAGTGAAGGCAACCTACCATCTAGTTGGAAACAAGCCTTCATCACTCCTATACACAAATCCGGATCCAGAAGCAACCCTGCAAACTACCACCCACTCAGCCTGACCAGTATCCTGTGCAACGGATTGGAAAAAATCCTTTGCTAGCATATCCTAGATCACCTGCTTCATAAGAAGCTCCTTCACCTTAACCAGTATGATGGGTTGCAGAGTTATTCTACTGTACACAACCTTGTGCACTTCTTTAACAGATTCATGGAATGGGTTGACGAGCATCTCCCAGTTGCAGCAGCCTACTTTAACCTAGCCAAGGCTTTTGATACTATTCCTCATGACCTACTGCTCGATAAAGTCGCCAAAAAATACATCGGGGGCAAAACCATCCAGTGGATTGCAGACTTTTTAACAGGAAGACAGCAATGCATAGTCATTGATGGCTTTATTTCCTCTTCCCAGTAGGCAGAGAGTGGAACTATTCAAGGATTAGTCTTTGGCCCATTCATTTTCATTATTTTTATCGATGACGTATCTGAAGTAGTGAAAAGCGACCACTGTGTTTTCCTCGATGACACCAAAATTTTCTCGGCAGTTACCAACCGTGACCTTTTGAAAAATGACATCCACAATTTCGCAAGCTGGGTTGACAGGGTTTGGGGGGGGGGGAGGACTGAAGCTTAATGGCGCGTCAACAGGTACGTCATTAGCGCAAGCCTCAGTTACAGTGCAGCGGTCCGGGTTACCGCTGCACCACAAATTAAAGAGATATAATACAAACCCCTAATCTAAATCTTGTAAAACATCTGTACCTCCTGCAAAAATTGAAAAACACCGGACAAGAAGACAGACTTATTGCCCAATTGATGTGCAATATCCTGTGGAAGATGGAAACGACGACGATCACCATCAAGATGGTGACAATCGACAAGGAAATGCCGGACCGTAAGTGGCCGTCGACACCAATGACATTCAGCAGGGTCAAGCAGGAAACAGTAAGTCGCGTGTGACCAATACGCAAACGGGCCAACACCGCCTCTTCATGGCGACTGCGGCGACACACCGTGTGCCATTCCTCAACAGCGCCTTTAATAGCTCGCAATTTATTGCCGTCCTGTCTGTCCCACAAGGTTTGCCAAAAGTTGACAGGATGAAAATGCCTCTGAATGTAGCCAAGTGTGCCACTGTCCCATGTGGTTCCGATCACCTAATCAACTTCTCCGTGACACCAAGTGCTCCCCCATCGCAATAAGCAACAGCTAAAAAGACCTTGGGATCATTGTAGACTCCCAGCTCCCATTCTCAACACTCGTGTACTATGTCGTCTCCAAATCATACAAGGCACTGGCGGATAATTAAAAGAAATTTCCAGTTCCCCGATAGAATAACCTCCTCCGGCTTTACTGCGCGCTTATACGCACTACTCTGGAATACGGTAACCCAGCCTGGTGGATCAAATATGGGGGTGATGCAGACAAAGTCGAAAGGGTTCAACGACGTGCTACCAAAGTCGTCAATGGACTCCACGACTTACCTCACACAGAGCGCTTGAAGGTATTATGACTACCAACTCTGCTTTACAGGAGATCAAGAGGGGATCTGATCTTTACCTACAAGTGCTTACGTGATTCAAGCAATATCGCAACAACTTGGTTCACACTCAGTGAGGGCCAACCCTCTAGGAACAACGGGAAAAAACTTTTCCAATGGCGATGTAACTCGCAGGTGCGCCAACTCTCCCTGCCATACTGAGTTTGTTCCCTATGGAAAAGTCTCCCTGCAGATGTTGTACACACACCTTATGTCCTATGCTTCAAAAGACGCCTAGACGCCTACTTGCCTGATGTCTTATTAGACCCGAACCACTACAAGAACTGGTAAACTCCTTCCAACGCCAAAAGCTATTAAGCTTCCTGTTGGTGTAGCTTCAAGTTCAAGTATATTTATAATTTGCATTCTGCAGCATCAGCCGCTACAGGTAGGCCTGCGTATTTCACGGCTGTTAATGAAAAAAAATTAGTGCTACATTCAGAGCCCTTATGAACTAAATTTTTAATTTGCAGCACAATATTTATTTGCACAGCACTTGTAATTACTAATGCTGGACCGATACAACTTTACCAATTCGATACCGAACAGTTTTAAAACTTGTGCAGAAATCGGTACCGATACAGATATCCAAAATGTCAGCCACAATTTGTTACCAGTTTTCTTCACAAGAGTGCAATAATTATTAAAATAAAAAGTTTTAAAATACTATCCAGCTGTTAAAAGATACCTAAGATGATACTCGGTGATTTCCTGAGCAAAACTTCGCAAACCACTTGTTGTATCTCAAACGCTGGTACCCATCTTTGTCTTCATTTTGTACTGGCTGGAGATTCACTACATAAACATTAAGGAACCAAAATTTTAAACTAAATTATGGACGCACCCATTTATCTGCATGCCACGGTGTTCTGCAGTACAGTTTGTACGACAAACTTTGATCATGTACAATGCTTAGATTCTGCTTAAATTCCATTCTGTTTATTTGCTTAGGCAATGGTTTCAAATCTCTTCCTAATTTACACTGGTATTCTAGGATGAATAATGAGCAGCCTCTTTTCCATTCTATACACCTGCTGTTTACTGATATAGGGAACATTGTAGAAAGTGCTAGTTCCTGGCTAGCGAAACAAACGATTTCAGGGTAGGTGATGACGACATGTACCCAATACAAACAACATCTGGAGAGACATAAATGACATCTAAAAGAGAAATTATAAATTTAACAATAAAATTGGTTTTTACTATCCTAAAATACTCACATTTATTATAGCTGTTTACTAGAAAGACTCGCTTGCCTGCACAATCCCTCAAAATCGCCGTGCTACCAGTCTGCATGTCCTCAGACGCGATCCCACGCGCGAACGACACCTTTTGGTCGGCCATTGCTCACTTTTTTTGCTTGCTGACCAGTTTTTTCTGGGCGGGGCCGGAGGGTGGTTATGTTCCTAAAGACGAGTATTTTAGGATAGTAAAAACCAATTCTATATTTAAAATTGTAATTTTCGCTAACCTCTTAAAATACCTTTGTTATGGCCAACTTCGTCCAAAGGGGTCAGAGACCGAACCCTGCTAACTGTAGCACAACATGTACTGTAAATCACCTACTAAATATCCTGGCTTAGCTAAAGCCCCCCCCCCCCCCAAAAAAAAACTTCACCGTAAGTTCAGAAATCGTGCAGTAACTTTGTTAATGCTCCTCCCCCACCAATCGTCATGTTTCTGCCAGAAATTGACTAAAAGCTTCACACGTCTAAAAAAATCAGTGTTAGATTTAACAAAATGCTTAGATTTAACAAAATCAACATTTAATTCAACACTTTACAGGAGATTGTTTGTAATCACAGAAAAGTTCTGGATTCAGTCTAGCAAAAATTCAATGCATTTATTCTCATTTATTTACAAAATTAGTTTATTAAAGCATCCCTCCTCCAAATTACAACATAATTCAGTTTAAACTAATTTATGACGAAATTATTACTAAGCAAATTGGTGGGACCCGTACTACATGACCAGCAGTCTCAGGAACTTTCATTCAAACTGCATTAGGCCAGAGTTGCTGGTGGACTAGATACAAGTTCCCGAGTCTGTTGGCCACTTAGCCCGGGTTCTAACAAACTGAACTAGCAACCAAAATATCGCAAACAAGATTTGTTTCAGTAATAATTTTGGAATAAATTAGTTTAAACTATAATTATGTTGTAGTTTCAATGAGACTAGTGTTTCCATTTTGAAGTGGAAGTTTTCCATTTTATTGTTCAATGGTTTTAAGTTGAAAATGAGTCGTTCTCCACCCGCTTTCTTCGGTCAGAGAAAAATGAAACTGTAAAAGCCTGGACGTCGGGGTTCGGTGCATTCTGCAATGACTTCTTTTGAAAGGAGTTCCTGTACTACTTGGGAAAGGAGTTCGGAGACTTGTGGGGCGAATTCCCAAGGAGGCGGGGTTACAAGTTCGGGGTGTGTTGTAAAGTTGAACGGAAGCCATGGTTGATGATCGAAAAAATTTCGGTATTCGAGGTTAGTTTCTGCTAGGAGGGAAGAAAAAGAAGAAGAAGACCTCCCACTGGTAAACCGGGGTGTTTGTCATTGATTGTTACGCGGTTTCCCTTTTGGCTGGGTGAGGTGTTTCGGTTGCGTGGATGAGGCATGGAGCTTCGTCTGTTGTTTTTGCCTCACACACAGTTGGAGTTTCTGCCTCAAAAGGATTGATCAATATTTTGGTTAGAGGTCCATTCAACGGATGGAAAACTGTGCGGTCTATTCTAGCTGTCCTTGTTTCCTTACCTTTGAAAAGGCTGCTGTTGTTTGTTGTACAGTTTCTGCTTTGGTTTGACTTCTTTGGGTTTGTGAAACGTCTAAGTGTGGACCAAGTTTTGGGATCAATCCTCTGAAAAGAGATTCAGCCTCATGGATTGGTTGAGTCCATAATACAAACTAAGTGGAGTAATTCAAATTGGTTGCCGAATTTAAGGGTACATCAGGGTTGGTGAACGTAGAAGGGTGTGGAATTAAACAGTGACCGGGAGACCCAGTTCATAGAATGGAAGGTTGTGAAGCATGCTTTCCTAAAGACTTCATTAATGAGAAAAACTAAGAGTTTCAATTAACGACGGCTGGATTCAACAGAAAGTTTTTCGTAGAGAGCAGCCGTGTTGAAAGAACGTCGGTTTGGGAAGCGGCTTCAAGGCCATGATGCAAGATCTTGTCATTGTCTTTCAAAAGGGACGAGGAGACTTCGATTTTCTTTGGAATTTGTAAAGCTGTGCCGAAATCCATGTTTGCTTTTGCTGTTAAAAATTTGGATTGTGTGTACGTGTCAAAATGTTTCGGGTTGCGGAACAGTCTCCAAAAGGTTTCACGACCAGCAAGAGGTGGAAGGGGGGTCTTTGTATGGTTAAAAAGGTTCATCTCTACCGAGAAGGAGGCCGCCATTGCGTAACAATGTCATCGAAAGAATCGTCGATTGGCCAAGAATGACTTATTGTTTGGGATTTCTGTCACGAAGACCGAAGCCAAAGCCAGTTAATAAACCTCTGTTCTTAAGTGTTTCGGAGTTTTCTTGCAATGGTTTTTATAGGAAACAATCTGGTACAAAGTCTTCTACTGTTTTCAGTAATTCTGACAAGGGAATTCCAGAAGAATCCTCGGATTCACGAAAACTGTCAGTGAAATGAGCGTGTCTGGAGTTTTCTTCACCTCAGAGGCATAAATGGGTAAATTAGAGTTGAAATAATCTTGGAAATCAGTAAGGGAGTGGATTCTCTCATTTGCCGATGGTGATGCAGACTGTGCTTTCGTATCTGATCGCCTGGGCGGCGAAAACCATTCGGCGCGGGATAGCAAGAGTTGTCTGCAGACGCAGAATCGTAGTCGATTTCGGAGTCGACGGTGATTACATGGCGAGAACTTCTGCTTTCGTGTGAGTGAAAGGGGCTTTCGGATCTGTGACCGAAAGCGGGATGTTAAGGGACAGCAAAAGAAGTGAAGGTTAGAAGATCAGGAAACTACGATGTCGTCGCCAGGAAACAAAAGACAAAGACTCCATTCATAGAGAAGAAGCATGTGCTTTTGATGCAGATCCATTCATGGGCTTCCCTGGAGCATGCGGCGGGGAAGGCCGTGGATTAAAATCGTACCGTGCTCGGGCAATGAGGCAGCAATTTCTTCTTTCGTGAGGGGTTGGTCGGCACGGGCAGTACATCGAAGCTCTGAAAAGCTACGTGAGCGCCAATGAGAGCAAGACGAAAGATCCATTGGCATCTCTGGGACGGGATGAGACCGCTTGAGTTCCTTGTTGCTTTCTATGACTTGACTTTTAACTTCAGCTTGAAATACGTGTCCTTGATTTTATGGAGTTCTAGCTATAATGAGTGAAGATTCGGAAAGTGTCAAGAAGGGTAGCTTGGCCGCAAGTGAAGCTGAAGGTACGGGAGAACGAAAGCTTTTCAGGGAAGGAAGGCGGCTTTCAGCCGATAAGAGCCGCTTTGCAGGAGGACACCGAAGAAGAGGATCACTTGGGTTGATAACGGTGAGACTGACGGACTTGAGTCGAAGCGCCCGACGACCAAGAACTGGAGACGAAGGGCGAGCAACGACAACAGGGTCAGCAGCAGATGAGTTTTCGTGGCGGCCTAGACGTTAACCATCGCTGTGGTGTGCGGAAAAACGACGAGCGTGTTTACGGTGCGACACCTAGCCATTCATTGTCGGCCCAATTTATAGGAGGGGTACGCACATGCGTACTGGAGTTAGCGAGCTGGCCACAATTAAACAATTTTTATCTCTAGGGAAAAGCATTCACAACACACAATGTAAAATTTACAGATAAAGTAGATTTACGTCGGCAATAAAAATAGAAATTTCAAAACAAACACGATAAGCGCATCCACACACTGCCTGCCCAACGAAAAAAGCGAGCAATGGCAAACCAGAGGGTGGCATTTGCGCATGCGATCATGTCTAAGGGCATGCTGACTAATAACACGGCAGTTTTGAGGGATTGTGCAGCTAAGCGAGCTTCTAGCGAACAGCTGTAATAAAAAATAAAAAAAGAGTATTTCAAGAGGTTAGTGTAAATATTAGCATTCTCTTTCTCTGAATCTGGTTTGCTCCTAGAGATTAAAGTTATAGAGCCACGAATTCCGCAAGCCCTCGTGCGCATGCGCTCGCCTCGCTATATAACTGCTTGCAAGAATGTACCACCATCTTTCCTGCCTCAAATATGACTATGAGGGAAGGAAGGGAGGGCTTCAGATAATGTATATTTTCGGTTAGGCAATAGAAACCAATTTCAACCATGTGCCACTGGTAAATTGATGTTTCTATTTGCCACCGAAAATATAAACTACCTGTAAATATAAGCATGATAGCAGACCTCGTCACTGTGGGGCACCATCGGGGGAGTTCCCTTAGGGTTGGGGGTTGGCTCCCCAATTTGTCAACTTCGCATAGCGAAATGTTCGAGAGGATATCCTGCGTCCCACTCCCAGGCAACGTTTGATAATGCTCAAGGAGTTTAAAGAACAAGTCTAGCTGCTAAAAAAGGTCCTAGAGGTATAATCCTTCGGTCTGATGGGACATATCCTGAAAATAGTAATGTGTAAACACAGTAGTGTTTCTCCATGATGCAGCTTCAAGAATGTCAGTAATAGAGACATTACTGTGGTAGGCCCAGGAAAAGGCTCTCAGTTCATGTGCATTTACACGGATGTTGTCGGCGGCGCAATTCAGGTCAATGGCGTCATTGGCGCTAGTTATGACAGTTTCGATCCAAGTGGCTATCATACGAGTCGAAGGAACTCCATAGGGTCAAGCGAAAAGAAGGAAAAGCTGAGTGCATTCCTTACGGAGAAGGCAAGTCCTTTTTCGGTAAATGCGTAGAGCCCGAACTGGGCAGAGGATTTGCTCAGGTTCACCCCCTAAGATGGTATCCAAGGCGGGGATAATGAAGGGGTGAGAAAGTTCAGAAGGTCTCTAGAGTTTTGACTCGAAACAAAGATCGAGGAGTCAGCGTAACCCTTTGAAGTCACTAAGGGAAAATCAGTTGGCTGGGGCCGATGGCAGAGCCTGCATCTCGCTGCAACGAATGCCTGCTGCTAAGGATAGCAGAAACACAGTCTTGCGTGTAAGAAAACTTATGTAGCATGCTGATAGGGGCTTGTAAGGAGCAGCCATTAGGTAATTCAAAACCAACCAATTTTCTCCTTTTACTACCTTCAGACTGGCTAAACAGAAATACTTGGAGCCTGGACATCCAGCGAGAGCAATAACTGAAGCGATACACAAGGCGAAATCGTGGAAATGCCCACTGGAAGCGACTAAAACAATTACAAGAGAAGCCGAAAGTCCAATGGAAGTGATAACCTACCTAGCAGGAAGCAGCGAAAGGGTCAAGAGGGCCTTAGGGAAGTTGGGATCCGCTGCGTCTTCGGCAACCCACACAATGTGAAGAACTTGCTCGCAAAGAAAATCTTACCAGCAGATGAAAACGTTTCACCAGCTCAACCAAACGAAGTTGGACGAGTGGAACCAAGAGTACTACAAAAAGAAACCGAACACCAGTACCAGACCAGGAGTAAATCTAAGAAAGAGAAAAATGAAGAAGAGTTGGAAGAACGAAGTGAAGGCAATAGAGAGGTAGACGGCAACAAACAAGAAGTAGACACAAAGGAAAAAGGTGACCAAGTATATGATGAGAAAAAACTTGGAAGACCTAGAACTCTTCTGGTGGTGCGTAGTTATTGGTGAGTCACTATGACGAGCAGCCAAAGTAAACAACCATAGCGTCAGTCGAAGTTTCGACCAGGACATCGGTATTTAGTATTAAAAGGTCACTTTAGGGAGTCGAAATGTTAAGGGTGGCAACTGTTTCCCAATCGCAAGGAATGTGCAAAGTACCAGTATTTGGAAGAGTAGTGCCTTAGGATTCCGAAGGACGTTCGGGCAAAAGGTGGTGGTCCTGTGCGTCTTGTTAGGCTGCCGAAAGCCTGGCAGGGGAGGTGAAGGGACCACAGGCAAGGAGGATGAAGGTGGCAGGGTATCATCCCGATCCAAACTCTCCTTCGGCACAGCCTTGGTGCAAGGCATCTCGAAGGAAGCGAAGGGAAATGAAGGAGAGCGGTAACGCTATCGTTGTTGATCCTGGAGAAAGGTTAGCACGTTCAAGCCGATCAGGTCCTAGAGAAGAAAAGATACTGGTACATGCTTCCAAGCTTTTATATAGCGAGGTGTTTATATAATCTCTAGGAGCAAACTGCATTCAGAGAAAGAGAATGCAAATATTTACAGGTAATGTATATTTTGGTGGCAAATAGAATCCCTTATTATACAAAACAATCCAACTGAATTGGGCTCAAGAACAATTCTTACTACAAAGTAAAAAAAATGCAGTCGTCAACCAATCGTACTAAAAGAAATGTTTACTACAGGCTACGTACAGCGTACCAATGGGATCTATCCAGACTCCAAGACTAGATGTGTCGAATTCGAAATTTAAGTCTCGAATACTGTCACTTATATCCACCTTCACATCTCGATGGACTTCATTTGCCAAAAGTTTTGCAGCTCTTGTGTTGCCATCCAAGACTTTGCTAAGTAGCAAGGCTGTATCTTCTGGCGACGCTCCAACTTCCACTGTTACGGTTTCTCCAAGAGTATTAGTGAACTGGTTACTCTCTTCCCCTCTTATGTTGGGAGCAACTTCTGGAAACTAAAGGACATTATCAGCATGGGAATAGTAAGCAATCAATCGTAGTAATGAAATACTGAAATTCATCTTCTAATAACTGAAATGTGTCTTCTCATAACAACTGAAATTAATCTTCTCATAATAACTGACATGTATTTTCTCATACTAACTGAAATTTATCCCTCTCATGGAAATTTATCTTCTTATAATAACTGAAATTTAGCTTTTCATAATAAGCGATGCCTGAAAGAGACCGGTAACTCAATTTTATCTCCTTCCAATGATTTCGGAAAAACAAAAAGATGACAGCGTTAAATAAAAAAAATGGTATATACAGGGTGGGGCAGAAAGGACGGAACACCCTTGGCAATCAAAGATGGTTAATGTTAGGATAATGAAACCTTGCATGCTATGTAGGCGAACGGGGAGCCAACTAACCATGAATCGATCACTGACCTTGACGCATATTTTCAAGGTCACCGTGATGCTAACTTTTTAACTATGCTTCGTAGAACCCCAGTGTAAATTAGAAACTTGTAGACAGTGTCAAGGCATGGCCAATGCAAAAAACGGAACGAAATTTGGTACATTAGTTTAGGAGTTACGGGCATTAAAAGAATCATTCTGTTGTGCTGGCCGAGTGGCTTTCCTGCCAAACAGTTCTGTCAGGCTCTTTCGTAAACCATGCATTGTATTGGTAGGTAATGGTGTTGGCAGCATAAGCAAATTGGCATAATTCATTAACCGTGATCAGCTCTGAAACAAAATCAGAAATGTTAACCTGAGGGAGGAACAACATTAGTTTCATTTCTAGACAACTACGGTGACTAAACTAGCCAACTTGCATAAGATGCTGTAGTTTGCAGCACCATTCTGTTTATACGTGTAATGTAGCAGGTTGTGTTGAGCTAGTGTCGAGTCATCAGTGTGTCGGTTGCTGTTTGTTTCCAAGCATGCTTCACGTATTTTGAGGACCACTGGACTTAATTTTACACTCACTGTTTGGCAAGAAAGCCACTCGGTCAGCACAACAAAACGATGCTTGCAATTTTCGTAACTCCTAAACTAGCGTACCAAATTTCGTTCTGTTTTTTTGCAACGGCTATGCCTTGCCAATGTTTACAAGTTCCTAATTTAAACTGGAGTTCTACAAACATTGTTAAAAAGTTAGCATCACGATGACCTTGAAAATATGTGTCAAGGTCAGTGATCGATTCATGGTTAGATGGCCCCCTGTTCGCCTACATACAATGCAAAGTTTCATTATCCTAACATTAACCATCTTTGATTGCCAAGGGTGTTCCGTCCTTTCTGCCCCACCCTGTATATAAATTTTATATACAAATATATATGTATTTGGGCACTGACTACTACGTTGACAAAGCTGACCAAATATGTCTAAAATTGGTACACTTTGGCATGTGGTAATTAATGATGACTGAGGCTCAGCAGACACCACGCCAACTTTCACTGATGCGATCCAAGATTAACAAAAAATACTTGCGAACAATGCTTGCCAGATGAAATTGTCACCCATCCCCCAACAATTACTACTTAACAAGACAATTGCTCTCTAGCTAACTTTTCTTGTAAGCTATACAAAAAAAATAGCGTAGGTATGTAGCAAATAGGCTAACGGTAAATGTTAGCCAGGGTTCAATTCCAAGAGAAAGCATAACAAAACACTACAGACTGTAAAAGAGATTAACAAATTGTTATTGATATTTACGAAAATCACAAACTGCTTGATTATTTAGATGATTAGCACATATAAGTTGACAGTGACTAACTGACAAAAATACGCTTATACTCGTTAACAACCAGGGCCGTAGGAAGCAAATAAAAAGTGGAACGGCCCAACCCAATCAGCTTGGGGGTGTGGGGAAGCACTATAAAGCTCCCCAAGCGAGGACCGGGGCAAGCTGAAGCAATTTCCGATACCACAGTGTCTTTCAGCCATCTGGAGATCAGGTTTTGAATACATTTTTGGCGTTTTTATTTTTTAAATAAAAATATGGATCACAGCAGGGGCGGATTTAGGAATTTATGGTGAGGGGGCAGAAAATTTGTTGGAACCATTTTTTTTTTTTTAGCCTTTAGTAGTTCACCCCACCAACTGGAGTACATTTTGCCGACCGACAGTGACTCTTTAGTGATACCCCCCTCCCCAGTTTCAGCCAAGATGCTACTGTGTACTATTAAGTGTAGATTTAGATGGTAAGCAGGCAAATTTTTGTGTTCATATAAGCTTTTAATGTATCCTAATTACACGAGGTCAGTTGGAAGTCCCAGTCTAGGCAGTTACACTTTATTGCTCATATTAGTACATCTTATATGCAGTGGCGTAACTTAGTCAGCGTGGGCCCTGGTGCAAGAAATTATAGCGGGGCCTCCCTCCTCCACTATACTCCTAAGAAAATATACATTCTAGCTTGTAATCCATCTAAGGACGACATACACTTGGTAAATGGTATAAGCCCCTGCCTCCCCCACCCTGTCACTTCCCCCTCACACCGTCTCCCCTTCATCCATAACATAACATACCATAACATAATAAAAATACACCACCAGAGCGATAAAACTATGAGGTGGGAAGGGAAAAAGTTCAAGCTGCCAGATAGCGATCCAGCCCAGCCTTACAGGAGTTCAAGCTAGGAGTACACACAACTTCACGTGGAAGGGCATTCCAGGCATTAATAACCCTATGATTGAAGAAGGACACACGCAACAGGATGCGAGCGTGCGGTTTGTGGGGATGGCCCCTCGACGGTCTTGGAGGGTTGATAAAAGAGTTTCTCTTTGGGGAGCGTATCAAGCTGATGGACGATCTTTGTAGGTCTGCAAAATGTCACCTCTCAGCCTCCGCTTTTCAAGGGTCTGAAGGTTCATGATCTCCAATCGTTCCAGGTAAGGGAGGTCACGAAGGCCAGGGACAAGTTTCGTGGCACGCCTTTGTACCTTCTCAATGATGGTGCAGTCTTTGACCAGGAATGGACACCATGCCTGGACACAAAAGTCCAGGTGTGGGCGGACTAATCAGGTGTAAAGCATTCTCATTGTAGCAACATTGAGGAAAGAGAAGTGGTGCCTAATTTGGCCAAGGGCACTGTTAGCTTTTTTCACTGCAGCGATGCACTGTGCTCCGGGTTTCAGGATAGAGTCAATGATGACACCAAGCGATTTGATTTGGGTGGAATGCTTTATGGCAGTACCATTTAGAAGGTAGGTGTGCTGAGGATTGTTGTGGCCCAAGTGGAGCACTTCACACTTTTCAGTGTTACCCCTTTAAGGACTGCGTGCGCGCTAAGAACTTATAACTGACTTGTAGAAAAAAAATCGTAGCTTCTCACCCAGTTGAGGTAAGGGAATGAAACCTGTCATTTTTATCCTTAATGGTCTGGCTTCATATCCCAGTTTAAATTTTACTGTAATTGGCTGGAAGTTTTCGATATGACTTGTAGAAGAGCTGTACACAATGATGATCAAGCGGGTGCATTCGGGCACACCCGTCCTTAAAGGGTTAAAGAAGAGTTTGTTAAGACTGGCCCATTGATCACGCTGAAGGGCAAGGACATCAGAACTGGTTTAAGCCTCCTAAAGATCTTAGTCGTCAGCAAAAAGGTTGCATAAACAAGTAACAACACCAGGGAAGACGTTGATATACACGAGGAAAAGGAGGGGTCCAAGCACGGTGCCTAGGGGCACACCACTGGTTCCCTTTCACCCCGTCCCTTTATGCAACCCATGGATACAAGCAATAATAACTGAGATGTAAACCAACAATAAAGCTGTAAAATTAATAATTTATCTCGAAGATAAAGTAACGGGTGTTTCTATATTATCTATCTCGATTATTTTTTCTCCCTCTTCCCTTTCGCTCTCACTCGTGTCTGTCTGTCTGTCTTTCTCTCTCTCTCGTTTTTGCTTATTTCATTTTTTATTTATGTGTGGGCTCCCCCTCTACTGGCTTTCAGTGTGGGCCCCCCTGCAGCTGCACCCTTTCACCCAGCACATTACGTCACTGCTTATATGCTAACAAGGCCAGTCTTTAACCCCTTCCACTCCAGGCTCTATTTGGAGGTCACTGCTCAAATACCAAGCTTTTTTTGCAGTGCAGGGAAGCTCACGTGGACTGCATTGCTTCTAGGGGCAGCTATTTTTGGTTCTCTTTAATGTAGACTTAGTTAATTCCAATTGATATAAAACGCCATCGCCCACGGCCATGTCACGTCACGTCCACAACAGCCAAACAAACAATATTGGGGCGCGCCATTTTGCGTGAACATGCAGCTAAAAATATCGTGAATTGTGCATCTTACAACGCCATCTAGTGAGCAAAGTTGTTACTAAATGTATGCTAGCAGTACCAGGCCTTTAACAAACAGTTTGCATGCATTACCAGAGTGTAAATTTCTCACTAGAGACACTTATAAGCATGACGTACGCATTGTACGTCATGGCACTGAAGAATGCTATGCCGTGACGTACGCATTGTACGTCATGGAGTTGAAGGGGTTAATGAAGATTTTGCTTCTTTTACCCTTTACTTTGTGAATTTATTCTTTATTTACTTGAGGCCATGTTAGGTCCTTACCCTTACCTTTATGTACGTAGCGTTAATAATTAATTTGTCCCCCCAATGCCACCGCCCCACATCCCTTTGCAGATCTGTCACTTGTTCAGAAAGTTGCAATCGGTTGGCTGCTGTGTCGGCCTTTTTCCAACGTTTGGTGTTGACCATTTGCTGAAGCTTGCTTTGGATAGCGCCATGTTTTAAAGCGTTTTTTTTTTTACTTTTTCCACAAAAAAGCCTTCTCTAGATCAAGCTCATTGTCCTTCGTAGGTGTGGGAGAAAATAGAAGTTGACGCAGTTTATGCTAGCTAGACGCTGCTCATCAAAGCTCGGCAGGAAAGCTACACGGTTGCTTCAAAAGGTTGACAACAGCAGCCGCATTGTGTGTTTAGATATATGGTATTTTAAAACTGTGTGCTGAAAGTGGTACGGCAAATGCCGCACCAGCCGTACTGTTTCCTACGGCCATGTTAACAACAATTAGTCTTGTATTTGCAAATTTTTGAAAGATTGTGACGACTTTGTTTATAGTGATGTAGTTTTTATTTTACAGACAGACAGTCACTTATGTAAAACCAAAAATTGTCCAAATTCCACTACTTAAACTTGCAAAGTTTCGAAAATCTCTACTGATATCTTCTTCAGGCAAGTCATGAAACTTGCACAACAATCGCTGCTACCCCTTCAACCAAAGTAAAATTATCTAATTAAAGGTGTTTTCGATTAATTTTTATTTTTATTCAAGTGGCAGACTGCCTGAGCAAGGAATGTGTTTTAGTGGTGGCCAGAAATTGGCAAGTAATTAAAAAGTAATCTTGTTAGGATACTTAAAATTGTATAAAAACAAAGTGCAGATTTTGTCATTAGACTGCTAAAATACTTGTCAAACGCCCCCGACGAAAAAATGGTGACGAAAGACTGTATATGGCGGGAGTGGCATTAAAAAAAGCCTTATTGATTAAGTAGGGAATAATAAAAGTATTTTTAATGTAAAATTAATTAGTAGAGAAAGTGGGAGAAAATTTGTTTGTTAGTGTTGTATATGCTACATGAAACAATTTGGGGCTCGATTTACAAAATCTTCTGTCTGCACTAAATTTTGAAAAAGAGTCGCCAGAAACAGTTTTCTCTTTTCAAGTGGCCTGACGAAAATCAATATATCATCAACATGAGCCAATGCAAAACTTCAGGAAGTGAAGCAAACAAAAACTTAAACAAACAATCAATCGTCAATATTCTGATTGACAAGCTGGTTTACGTTTCACAAACTATGGCCTAACCTCGAAGTGATAAATTACTTATTTCAATCAACCTCTGCTGATTCAAGTTTTTCATGGACCTTCAACAAAATTACTAACCTGTTTTCCAACATCGTGACAAACTGTAGCTTGTATAAGAACATCAGCTAAGGTCTTAAAATCTTGACAAAAACGCTTATTTTTTTCTTCGTCTTTTTTCTCTTCTACAAGAAGTTCAAACAATTCCTTTTCTTGTCTGATAGAACGAGCTATACAGGCTGACTTTTCAGAGGCACAGATGAGTGCATGTACAAACTTGTCCATTGCTGAATTCTACTTCACAATGCTGTAAAGTTTTCGGACACTGCTAGTCTCAACATCTTCATTAACAGCTACAATTAATGAATGGAATTAGTACAATAAATAAATCAAATACAACAGAACATTTTATTTAAAATACTTCCTCTAGAAACAAAAAAACATAAGAGAAAAAATAGTAAAGACCTAATAAGTGAGAAGGTGTTTAATCAAAAGATGGTTTCATTCCAAACATCTGTAAGGGAAAGCATGCAAGTAGGTAAGGCTCTACATTATATCATTCTGGCATCCTAGGCCAGAAAGGGGCAAGGGACATTTTCTG
>JAHWFP010223115.1:16842-37705 GCA_023313725.1 Lithobius niger | reverse complement strand
CTACCCACTATCCATAAAAATCAAGCAAAGGGTTTCTTTTCTGTCCGTCTTATTTACCACTGGAACGTGCTGACTGACTTCGTCGTGGCCGCCCCTAGCCCAAATAAAATAGATTAGATAATTATGTTGCTGCAAATACCAATTGAAGATTTTCCTACGCTGGTGGATCGTAAATTAATATTTTTTCCCTAGACTCTGGACTATGCCTCACCCAGCAGATTGACTCTAATCCCTAATGCCAGTGTGTGACACAGGTCCAATCCCTGAAAATTCACTATGCGAGTTAGACAAGATGGTTATGATAACCCCAAGTCCAGGCCATGAACAATGGCTACTGAGATAATTACAAGTTTTGCCGTCATTACACTAGGCACATTCTTCAGGCATTATACAAAACTTAGTTTGAACGCACACCGACTTCACTGGTATACTTCTTAGTGAAGGATGCATCGCAATACACAGCTAGTCCTTGCAGCAGGGAAGGCTGAATCGTACACTTTTTAGTAAAACAGACAGAAGAACTTTATCAATATGCTTGTCAACACACGACTTTGCAAGCACATAAGGCTTTCTTAAGCTACAATGGGCGTTGCCCACCCTATAGGGAAAATCTACTTCCAGAAGATTCCTGGTTTAGACGAACGCCCTGATCACCGTTACCCAGGTAAGCCAAGGCTCAAGCTGGCAAGATACAGTTGTCGAGAATTATCCCGGCCAGGTTCCCTGGATCACTACTCAAGTAACGTCGCACAAGGCAGGGCAGGACCTCTTGGCATTGGTCTTTATTGTTCTAAGAATTTTAAATTAATCTCACATACAGGGTGGTGCCCAAAAAACTGACGACCCAAAATTGTCCAAGTCCAACTTTTCGAGTTAGCACCCCTCAGAACCAGGAGAGGACAGAAATCTTTCCGTTTCATTAGATTTGATTTATGTCCTATCCTGGCTCTAAGGGGTGCTAACTAGAAAAGTTGGAATTAGAAAATTGTGGGTCTTCATTTTTTTTGTGGACCACCCTGTGTAGACTATTAACTATTGTTTAGTCAAGAATGGAAGAGATTTGAAAATTATGAAAACTGCAATGCTAAATAAAAGTATTTCCTCAAATATTTAATACCACACCACCAAAAACTGAAACGAATCAAAACTTAATATAATATTTTTTACGACTTGAGCCTAACCGAACCATAAAACCACCCATCAAAAATAAAAAAATAAAAAACAGTAGAAAACCATCGATAAAGATGTCGTTTTGATTACCGACAGTTGCCGAAAACTAACCCATACGTCCGAGGCATACAAAAAAAAAAAAGTGCAATAAGCTTCGGGACTGATAATAACTTAAGAAATTTGAAGAAGATAAGTCTTACGTAAACATAAGCAGTGTACTCATTTCTTAGCACTAAACCAATGTGACACTAAGACTAAGAATCTGCATTCGTCACGTTTTCCAATGAGCACAGGTGTATTCCTTTGATAATAGTTTCAAACAGTGTTATTCCAGAATAACTCTTGCACATTAATCAAGCAATCCTAAAGCAGTTATAAAAACGTTAAATACCATTGCCTGCGAAAGTATAATTTTAGTTCTTATAATGTCACACATTCACATAAACTTATGACCGTTACATCAAAGTATTTATTTGCAAATTTATGCGTCCCGTTTCCCTTTCTACATAACGATGACCCCTTTTTTCTGCGTATCTGTATGTTTTAGACACCTAAATAAAACTTTTTTTTGCTTCAATATCTTAGTAAATTAACCTACAAACCGGTAATGGATTTTCAATTAAGGAATTAGGAAATTAGCTAGGTATTAGTTAAGGCACTAAATGCACTCTCGCTTTTTGTTGCAGTCTTCGGTAAGAAATGAAGCTGTTGACGGGGACCAAAATCTGTATAACCACGACCTCGATTGTGTTTGGTCACAGCTTCCTGTATGTAAAATGCTTAACGTTAGAAATTCGACACGTCGTCCAGTTAGCCACCGATTCTGCCACCAGTCGCGCTGCGAGCACCAAGAAAATGAACTGTTCTAGCGGATTGAACTGTAAAATTTACTCGTGACGCGCGATACGCGAATTTTAAGCTTAAAACATTGCATTTATTGACACCAAATTATTAAAGTTTTACAACAATGGCTTCATGCTACGTATCTCTTGGTCCACTCGACGACAAAACAAAGTCTCCGGAGGTGTAATTTCATGAATTTCAAACAGAAGCACAACTAAGGGGCGTGTGTCTTGTACCGTAATACGCTACGGCGTTTTCTATTCTCATTAAAATGTGTTAAACTATCCTTTGACGTAGCAGTAAATCGTCCGAAATCGTCCGTAAATCGTTACCATTACCGTAAAATAATGTTCGCTTAGTGAAGCGACTCCGGTAAATCTAATAATGAAAGGATTACCACGTTTTTATGCATTCCGCTAACACTAATCAATGCTATGATTGGTGAGGTTAGTTCTTCGTGCTTTCACTTCATTGTACCTGTTGGACGACGCGTCTCGTATGCTAAGTGAAACCAAACGTTAAGCCTTTTAAATACAGGGAGCTATGGTTTGGCTGGGTGCGCTTCAAATTTTAGCTTTTGACGCGCACCCAGCCGTAGCTATGGCACCAGAAGGAGGGAGGGTCAATTTGCATGTCACAATCGTTATGCGCACGAGACATCACAAAGCCCTTCTCTTCCGGAAAATGCCAGGCCAGACTCGATCCTGGGACCTCTGGAACATGAGACAGTCAAGTCATGCTAACAATCAGGTCACTTCGCCCCTTCTATAGCAACACCAACTAATCCGACCTAGCATCTTCTGTAGCATATTGTAGTCTGTGGAATCTATGTGTATACATTAGTGGAATGTATTTAACTAGTGACCATGAAAGCTAATTTTTCAACTCGTGCTCCATATCTCCATCTTCAATTTAGTGCTAATGCAGTAATCCAGAAAATGTTTTGATGTTTTACTGACCTCCACAGTTACGTAGTCTACAATAATCTTGGTGGCCAATGTTGCCAGATAGGAAGTACGGTTTGTCTGGGAAAACAAATCCAAAAAGTCTGGATTCCACACAAAAAAATCGGGAGATTATCAACAATATGATAATTTCACAATTTTGATGATATAGGGCACAAAATTTCTACTATGACCTTGAATACTAACGGGAGGTTTTTTTTTATTTTTTTTTGGCTGTAGGCTACACCACTGTTACAGCGACGACAATGGATAACTGTCGGCAAAGATAACTGGCAGAAAAGTGCACTCCGAAACCAAATTTCCAGCAACAAGCAGACCCACGCACGTCGTGAATAATGCAGCTCTTGGCTTGGATTTTCTGTGACAGGCAGAGACATCTGACATTGACATCGCCAATTTCACGTGGTGTTATGTAGGTAGCGGGAAAGTATCCAATTCTGTCGCGGCCTGGCGCCACTTTTCATACTCCTCAATACTTACCAGCAGCGCAGTTTGCGCAGTTGCAAAACAACGTCACTGACATACCATTAGTTAGAAATATTCAAACCAACATTTGCGACTGTCGTTTCGGCAAGTTCCTTGGCGATGGTCCGCAGGTCGCTAAAAGTGTGTAACCTAAACGAGTTTTTGCATCGATTTAAATCATAAATTTAAAGTTGATATTTGACTAACTTATATTTGGATTTACTTAGTTATAATTCTTTTTTAATCTAAATTCTTATGCACACTTAACTAATCCATGTATTTCAATTATGCTCAACCCACTTAGCTCAATTATGTTCACCCTTTTGGGCCCTTGTGTTTTTTTTTCTTGTAAATTTACTGTAGTCGGATTATTACGTGTGTAGTTTTCTCTTTTTTGTATTTGGTTTGGTTGTGTTTTGTTTAGTTAGACAATAGTGTTTTAATGTGTTTTTAATAGTGTTTTAATCGCAGAGCCAGTGTCAGCGATACTCTGTATCCCGTTGGTTATCAACAAGGCACTCTGCTACCAAAAACGTACAATCTGTGTTCGTTCTGCGGCGAACTCAAGATAAGCCGCGGACACTTTAGAATCTTATTTTACCAGAGCAGCACTAAAAGGCATCAGTTTTTTGCAAGCACGTGAACTGGCGTGAAACGCTCGATTTCTACCCCAGTTGGCTTTCGCTCGCAGTAGCCATCTGTTTCGCTGCTTCATGCTTGTGGAATACTGTTGTAAGCGCAGATGCAGCATACCCGAATTAATTGTTACCCGAGTGGAATTTTTTGACATCTTTCTATTGGATTAAAGGCCGGTTGCCACTAAACTGGCATTGTAGCATTTAGGCCTTTCGAGTTCTCCCTCGCAGGAAGCAAAGGAAAGTACAAAGTAAAACTTTTAAACGCAACAAACAAGCCACGTGACACCTTAATTATTGAGTAAAAATTCGGTACACCCTCGTGTACCTGGAAACAAGCTATAAAGTCTGAGGATAAATAACAATGTGACAGAAAAGGCTGAAACTTGTTTGATCGAGAGACTTTGGCCGTCTGACAACATAAAAGTCGCGGTTAGTGATGCAGCTTAATGTTTTCCGTCGACGTGAATAACGTTGATTTTTTTTCCCAAATTACTGGCTACTGGTTAACGCCATTTTTGTTTCATGAAAATATATTCTTCCATACGGTGAATAAAGTTGGTTCGTAGCTCATTTTATAGTTATTGCTTTGTAAATGTTCCCTTTCCATACGGCCTTTTCTAATTTTTCAAGTGGCTCAGGGGTTAGGGACATCTAAACGGCCATATTGATTGTTTTACGTTGTTTTAAACATTGTTATTAAGCAACAATGCCATTCAGAAAACGCCAGCATCAAGACGTAGACTGAAGATATCTACCCCAAACAAAACTTGCTAAGGATTCTTGCCAAGCTGTTCAGCCGTGTGAAGTCGTGACATCAAACGCCAAGCTCTTTCGCCAAGCTAATCCCAACGAAGGTACGAAGGTTAAATGAAATATATGAAAATTGCTTACTGAGCAATTTTCAATTATTTCATCCAACGTTTGAGGTTTAAGTCGGTGAGATTAGCTTGGCGAAAGAGCTTGGCGCTTGATATCACGACTTCACATGGCCGAAAAGCTTGGCGGGTATCCTTAAGTAGTTTTGTTGTGGGTAGATATTAGATTTTTTTGGACCAAATTGATGAAATCCGGTTGCTTTTCTTAGCAATTATGAGATGGTGAGACTAATCCAGTTTTCAGGTCCATTTATTTTTTTTTTTTTTGGGGCGGCCCCCCCCCCCCTTCGGTACAGTTTGAAGACAGCTGTCACTATTTTCATATGAATAGTATTTCTTATTAGTACTGCAGTATCACCTTGCAAACGCACGGTTTTATTTAATGTTCAGTTTGATATTGTTCCATAATAACAATATTTAAAAGAATGCAAAAAAATCAATTTGATCGTTTAAGAGGTTCTTAACCCCGTAACTACTTGACCAAGTAGAAGAGGCCTTATTATGAACTGGGAACATCTCCACATCAATACCTGTAAAATGAGCTACTAACCATCTTTATTCACCTCATGGAAGAATTTATTTTCGTGATACAAAAAATGGCGTTAATAGTTAGTAATTAGGCAAATATCAACGTTATTCACGTCGATCTTTCAATAAGAAAACATTCAGCTGTGTCACTATCAGTGACTTTTATGTTGTCAGGCGACCATAGTCTGCCTGTCAAACAAGTTTCGGCCTTTTTTGTCGCACTATTATTTATATTCAGATGGCTGAAAACAGACAAATTACCTTAGCTGTAAGGACACAAGGAGTATAGTGTTCGCCATGCTCATATATATTTTGTCTGGATAGGTGTTATCGTTTATCATCTTGGCGGGCGACACACTAGCGTCTGTCTTGATTAAAGGGTTTTGGTTTGTGTATAGGTTGTTTGGTTTGTACAAGCGAGATACTTCAAGCAACGTTTCATATCAATACAAAACATCAAAACAATGATAATCAGCAAATAACGCCAATCAGCAAACGCCAATAGACTGAAGATTAAATTTCTCACCGATTTTGAAGCTCTCAGTCCTCTTATAACAATACAGCACGACTGTATCGCAAGAATGAACGAGGACAAGGAGTGCTGGGATCCGCGGCAGACGGCTGGGATCAGATCCCAGCACTACAATTGGATCCCAGCCCCCGTTTGCGTTAACAGTGAAAAGTGGAAGTAAACAAACAAATGTAATAAATTTACTGAAACAAATAAAAAAAAACACAACAGCTAAAAAAAAAACAATGCTCAGCAATTCATGCTACTCACAACATTGCAACCGCAGCTTTACAAACGTTGCTTTCCGTTAAATGACAAAAAGGAATAAAGCAACCTAATATAATCAATTAAATGAAACAATTTTTGAAAACAACATCACCTCAAACGTAAAAAAAAAAATCGTTCACGAATTCATGTTAACTTACGACATTGCAACTGCTTTCAAAATTAAACGTTGCTTTTTTTCGTTGCCTGTAATATTACGTCTTAACGAATATTCTACACAAACTTTCTTCTGGCTAAACGCAACAATGTATTTCACTCGCGCTCACTTGCGCTCAACAATGTACGTCGGACTAATAGCTTCAAAACGGGTGAAAAAAAGGATATCGCCGGCTTTCCTCATGCTGGAATCCAACAATAGCTCGAGCGCTGCGCTTCCTCGACATTGTTAGATCCCAGCACTCGGAAAGCGGGCGATGTATAGGATCTTACCCGTTTCCCGAGTGCTGAGTTCTAACAATAACGAGGGCGCGCAGCGCCCGAGGTATTGTTGGGATCAGCATGAGGGAACGGGTAAGATCCTATTTCTCAACCGCTTTCGCCTTCTCCGCACGACCCGTCATTGTTACCACGCGTTGACTTATTGTTGCATTTGGACTAGTGCTAACGATAGTTAAGCGGCGTACAAACGTTCTAGTGAAGATATGATGGTGGCAGCATCTGATGTTTTGCACGGTAACCAAACCACTGACAAAACAAGATAAATGCAGCGAATTTGACGATGAACAATTAAAGCAAACATTCATGGTGCCACATTGTATTTCCTAAAAATGTGTTATGTTGTGATGAATTTTAATTCTTGCATTACGAAAGTTTCGTAGTCTTTTTTTTTTAGGTTGCAGCGCATTTTTGAATTTTAATAATTCTTGAATACGAAAGCTTCGTACTCTGATTTTTATTTTGGTTGTTGGATGTATTTGATCTGTGTTTAATCATCATTGATAAAATTACGAAAGGAGATTCGTGTTGTTGGCGTTTATGTCGTATTTGTGACAGATGTAAAACAAAAATGGAAAGCAGTGCTGAGATATCCCAGCACCGAGTGCTGAGATATCCCAGCACCCAAACCAAGAACAATTGTTGCGATCCTACACTGTTCCATTGTTATTAGAGTGCGGAGAAGAAGAAAGCGGTTGAGAAATCATATACTTATCACCCAATTTCACGATCTCAGTCCTCCTTTAACAATGGAACACGACGATATTGCAACAATGGTTTAGGACTGAGATGCAAAAGGAGGAGTGATATCGGATATCACGCCTGCTCTTGAATATCACGCCTGGATATCACGCCTGCTTATGAATTTAAGAACATCAAGCTTGCTCCAAATGTTAAAAAGGACGTTATACAGTCTCGATTAAAATAAGGAACAGCACCGAGAAGAGCTTGTTTTGCTTAAAGATGAAAAAATGCTTTCGTTTTGTTATTTATTTTTTCTTGTTGCACGAAAACATTATGACACTGAACTGTAAAGGTTATGTACGATTCAATACCGTGGACACTCAACGCCGAATTTAAGAGAAATTGTCTGAAGGGGCTGCTCGTCGTTGAGTTTTTGCGGTATGAACGGTGATTGGGTACTTCGGAATCGAGTTACAATCAAGAAACAAGAGCACAGAACCCTTCACTAAGCAAGGAATAACAATGCTATCAACAATGACATCCTTGTCGCATTGTCTACTTTTTTCAGCAAAAGAAGTCAGTACGATTCGTTTTTTGTTGTGTGTGTGCTATACTATTGTTTTCGGACTGAGATCGTGAAATTGGGTGATAAATAGTGTTGGTAATAGTGTTGGCCAATGACCTTCAACTCATCCGATCCTTCAACCAATATGAATCAGCCATCTTCGACCCTACTCAGCTGGTCACAACAATAGATGTTTGTGCTTCAAGTCCACGTTACGGATGAAGACAATAGTTTTAAGTCGCTATAGTATTGTTGGCTTTGTGACGAGTGTTTTGTAAACAAGATGGTATTACGGTAACTAAAGAAGCCGAACAGGGCTTCACTTCTTGTCAATCCTCCAAACCTTCAGGTCGCATACTTAACTCGAAATTGTTCCATTCTCCCATGTACCAATGTGAATATGGTGTTGTGAATACACTGCTTTAAATGAAAACCGACTGTGTTGTTGCTACTTAGTTTCACGTATCACGCTAACGCTCACGTATTTATAACTTTCCACTGCGCCTACTCATCATGTCGTAGACAGAGCGTGACGGTATGGAACTATGGCGTCACACGCAGTATTTTATTGGTGAAGTTTTCAAGGAAAGATGCAAGCGTGTAAAAAGAAATTGTGTCGACAAAACGGCGGTGAAATTTTGGAACCAAGGCCAAAAAGGAGGTGCAAATCATCGCCCAGAGAATGGACAACAAGAAGACACAAGAGTCAAGAATACAGATAAGTATCAACTTGCTAGAGAAGAGAATAGGAGTTTATAAAAGGGAATAACTCTTTAGCTGCCCGAATGCGGGAGTATACGTGCTTGGCTGCCACACTAAAGAGCAGATAATAGAACATAGTGAATTTTAGAACTTAAAAATGTCAACAAACGGTTCCATTTCAAGTCAGACTCCCATTCCACTTTTAAAAGGGACTAACTGTATCCAGTGGGCAGATAAAATGAAAGCTTATCTAATGCATCAAGGGCTGTGGGCTTTTGTAACAGAAGATAACAAGGAAAAGGACCAGAATAAAATTTTAGTGGGGACCCAAAAAGAAATGGGGACTATGCTATTATATTTGGCAGTAGGATGTGTTACCATACCAAATACGGTAAAAAACCCCAAACAATTATGGAACTATTTAAAAACAACGTTTCAACCAAACAACGTTCTACGTTGCCTTGCCCTGCACAGAAAATTTTACTCTTTGACAAAAACGCCAGACGAAATGATGGGTGCTTATGTGAATAGGTTAGAAGAATGTGCAAATGAAATTGCGGATTGTGGCATAATTTTGACTGATGTTAACATTGCCTGGTGTATCTTAAGTGGCTTGCCTAGAAGTTGCGATAATTTGCTCATGGGGTTCGCAGCAATGGGAGCAAACACTATAACTTGTGCAAAAGTAAAAGAACTATTGTATTTTGAAGATTCTAGGAATGAATCGTCAAGTAACTTAACTCAACCTTTAAACTCAACAGCTTTGGCGGTTAATGCAAATAACAATTTTACGCAGAATGCAAATCAAACAACAAACCTGTGGAGGAAAAAAATCACAAAATGACCGAATGTCCCTCACCCCCTGACCCTTCTGTTTACAGAAACCGTGGAAGAGGACGTTCTAGCTGTCGGACTGGAAGAGGTTTCCGGAGAAAAGGCGCATCTTTTCGTGGAATACAGGAAGCTAACCATCAACCAAAAGGACTTTTGGCGACAGCAGCAGCTGGAACGTATGCACTAATAACGAGCGTGTGCGGTTGGTCAGTTTTCTCGTCATCAAACAAAGATGAAGGTAAAAAACTAGAAGATATATTCGTGGTGGATTCGGGTGCATCGAACCATCTGATTTGCAAGGAAAATTGGTTGTTTAACTGTGTAAAAGTGAATGGTTCACCTATACTTTCAGCAAGCAAAGAAAGTAATTTGTTACCTCATTCAAAAGGGAATATGTTGTACAACACTGGTAAAGGTAACATTGTCTTGAAAGATGTACTGTTCGTCCCAGATATCCAAGTGAATCTGTTTTCAGTAAGATCAGCAACAGCAAATGGCTGTCGTGTGATTTTTTTTTATGAAACTTGTTGTTTAATATACCATTGACGTAAACTACTAGCTAAGGCGTTAATGACAAATGGCCTATATGTATTATTAGGTAACCCGATCGTAGCAGGCAGTCCTATCATAAATCATGTGCGGAGACAAAATGAAAATCCTGATAATGTTATATATGGCCAAACTGCTTTAATAAATAAAATAGTGCCTGCAAGTCTCACAATTCAAAATAAACTTGAATTATGGCATAGGAGATTCATACATGTCCCTATAACTAAGTTACAAGAACTTAGCAAGTCAAGAGCTTTGAGAGACTTTAAACTTCCAAGGAAGAAAAATAATAACCCACCTAGTCATGATTGCTTGCAAGCTAACCTAACTAGGAAACCGTTCCCAGCCTTGCATTTTGAAAGGGAGAAAACGCAACTTGCATTAGTGCACACGGATGTGCTTGCTATTCCTGTAAAGTCGTTAGGAGGAAATTCTTATGTGCTAACTTTTACAGATGACTACTCTGGTTTTGTGACTGTTTATATATTAAAGAAAAAGTCGGAAGTCCCACCCAAGGTGAAATAATTTGTGGTGATGGCCGTAGGCAAACCGGTCAAAAAGTTAAAACTATAAAATCTGACTGTGGTATGGAGTAACTAAATGAAAGTCTGTCCTCGTTTTTTAAGGAAAAGGGGATTAAAAACACAACTACAAGTATTTATAGTGCAGAACAATATGGTCGTTCTGAATGACTAAATCGTACTCTTTTAAACCTAGTCAAAGCAACACTAACCAGTGCTAATCTCCCAGTGTACCTTTGGGCTGAACTAATTTCAATTGCAGCGTATGTCAGAAACAGGTGCACGAATAAATCAAATAAGGAGTTCACCCCTTTACAACTATAGTTAGGTAGGGAACATAAACCAACCGTAAAAAACACATGAAAGCTATTGGATGCGTTTGTTTTGTGCACAAGAGGAATAAACTTGAACCTAGAGGCCGAAAATGTGTTATGGTAGGTTACGACTTGACGTCACGAAGTTACAGATTATATGATCTTAAAGACAAGAGTGTAATCGTATCAAGAAATGTGACATTTTTAGAATCATACATATAATATGTCAGCAACACCGGACGCGAGCGACGATACGCCAGCAACAGCACCAACAGGCGAGAACGACGCAACCACGCAACGCTACGTCACGATGCAACGCCTACGTCACGACTCGCCGAGATGAGCAACGCCAGCAATGCCATCTGTCGTCGCTAAATGGCATAGAGGGATAACCAAGGTCATAATAATGGCAGCGCCAGCAATCGTACGCGTCAATAGAGGAAGAGTTGGGAAGGTGGGCACCGAGAGCCCTTTGGCTGTTTAGCCTTTTTTCCCCCAAACTTAATCCCAATTTCAGTCGAATTTCTTGCTCTCCCAATTGTGCTATTTTGATGCTGAAACCAGGGAAAGGTTAGGGTTTCCTTTGGTGGGTATTTTCTTTTCGTGATTTTTTTTTACCCAACTTTACATTTCTTTCTCGGGCCCTTTTTTTTAGGCCTTTTTTAGAGCCTTTTTTTTTTTAACAAAGGGTGAAAAGTGGGTTAGCTGTGCAGTGTTAACGGGCTTTAAGTTAAGCTGTTTTCGTTAGGCCTAACATCGTCGGATCTTTTTCAAATTTAATAAGAGAATGTACGGTATTTTGACCTTGGGAGTTCGTTTTTCAGGTTTTGGGCGTTAAGCCCGTTTTTTGGCGTATTTCAATTTTACTATGAGTCATTTTCAATTTTCAATGTTGTGTATAAAAACAATATTTTCTGCTGTTTTTTTCCCCCATAATCAACTTATTAACACTAGGACCCGTCATTTTTGACGGGGATTCAACTAGTCTGAGTATAATTTTGAAAATCTATCTCAACAGAACAATAATGATTGTGACGTGCTGTGGAGCAACTTATGGGCCGAAGAGGAACTAGACGATCATCTGACACCTACTACAGGAATGGAAGCAACAGGTGTGGGCGTCCAAGAACAGACTCAAGGGGCCGAGACCCCGGCTCGAGTGGCGTTGCCTCTACCAAAAGGGAGTCCACAGCAGGAACCGGAACAAGTGTGTGCGCCAGTGCCGACTCCACCAACAAGCCAGGAAACTGAAAGTGGAAGCGCAAATGGAAGTAAGAATGTTACAGTGCATAAATATTTTACAAGGTATCAAGCATGAAAAGAAAAAGAAACGCCAGTTTCAGGGGGAGAGTGTGATAATTCGTCCCAAACAACTACCGTTTTGCCCAATAACCAAACCTTAAATGAAACTGCACTAACAGTTTTCAAGCAAGCTAGTGGTGAGATTTCAACTGGCGATTCTTTTACAAAAACGCTTACTGAACTTTATGAAGAACCAGTTTCCCAGCATACTTTAATTAATACGTGCCTATTCAAGTTTAGTAATGACGACTATGAACGGGCTGCTTTATCAAGTATTATTACTGAACCGAAAATATCGAATACTTATAAAGAAGCTATTAACAGTGTAGATTCCGAGAAATGGCGTGCTACCATTCAACTTGAATATGGAAGCCATATTGTTAATGGAACTTGGGTTTTAGAGGAGCGTCCACCAAGTGTTCCTATTGTAAGTTGTAAGTGGGTTTTCTGTGTCAAGAGAAACGCACTTGGTGCCATAGACAGGTATAAAGCCCGCCTAGTTGCAAAAGGATTTACCCAACAATACGGCCAATCGTACTTCGAAAGTTACGGCCCGACCGCCGGCCTTGCAACAATACGACTTGCTATTGCTGTTGCTGTCCAGAACAATTGGTATTTAGACCAATACGACGTCACTGTAGCTTATTTACAAGGCCGCCTCGATTTTTACGTAGGGATGCAACAACCAGAGGGCTTCATTGTTCCCGGACAAGAGACAAAGGTGTGCCGTCTAATTAGGTCTATCTACGGATTGAAATAATCAGGGCTTTGTTGGTATAATCGTTTAACAGAAGTGCTAGAGCGTTGCCTGTCAGACGCATGTGTTTTTTGGATTGTTGTTGATGGCGAACGTGTGCAGTTACGAATCCGATTTAATGGCCACCGCCCAAACAATGAAGGTGAGCCTATTGTTAAGAAAGATATTAAGTTCAGACCTAGACATTAAAATATCTTGGACCATTGAATTTCTTACTTGGCATACAGTTTGAAAGAGAACCTCAAGGGGTTTTGTATTTACATCAACGTATTTACATAGAGAAGATGTTAAAAAAATGTAATATGGAATTTTGTAAGACAGTCAGCACTCCTTGTTTACCAGGACAATATTTAACAAAGACGTTAAATTTAACTGTAGAAGAACAGAAAGAAATGAAGATGGTTCCTTTCCGACAATTAGTTTGTTGTCTGTCGTATCTGGCCTTAGCAACACGACCCGATATTTGCTACGCAGTAAATGCCGTAGCTGCCCACTCAGCTAATCCAAGTCCAGTGCACTGGGTTGCTGTAAAAAGGATTTTGCGTTATCTACGTGGAACTATGGACTGGAAGTTAAATTTCTGGCCCAACCTAGCAAGACTCGGAAGTTTTTGCGGAGCCAGCCACGCACCAAATGCTGACTATCGCAAGTCAATCACTGGCGTTATTGTGTATTACGCTGGTACCCCAATCCTATGGAGAGCCACTAAACAAAAGAGTGTCTCTTTATCTACAATGGAATCGGAATACCCTGCTTTGTGCTTAGATGTAAGAGAAGCTTTTTGGATTCGTGCACTGCTAAAAGAACTTGGTGTTTATGGGGAAGCAACTCCACCCACTACAATTAAGACTGACTGACTCAGTGCAATCCAACAATCAAACTCTCAAATAGAAAGATCTCGCACGAAACATATTGAAATTTTTTACTATTTTGTGCGACAAAAGATTAATGAGAGTGACATAACTCTTGAATTTGTGCCTACAGAGCGAAATTGGGCTGATATTTGTACAAAAGCATTATCGACCCAAACTCATACTAATCTTTGTTTTGGTCTATTGCAGTTGCTAATTACAAATAATTTCCGTAGATGTCCCCTTCAAGTGGGGGCATGTTGGTGTCTGGGGACAATGACCTTCAACTCATCGGCTCCTTCAACCAATATGAATCAGCCATCTTGGACCCTACTCAGCTGGTCACAACAATAGATGTTTATGCTTCAAGTCCACGTTACGGATGAAGACAATAGTTTTAAGTAGCTATAGTATTGTTGGCTTTGTGACAAGTGTTTTGTAAGCAAGATGGTATTACGGTAACTAAAGAAGCCGAACAGGGCTTCACTTTTTGTCAATCCTACAAACCTTCAGGTCGTACATTTAACTCGAAATTGTTCCATTCTCCCATGTACCAATGTGAATATGGTATTGTGAATACACTGCTTTAAATGAAAACCGACTGTGTTGTTGCTACAGTTTCACGTATCACGCTAAAGCCCTAACCAGACTGGCTGCTCGCGGCTGCACGCCGACGTAGTATGGTGTAAAAAAGACTTCAATATGTATATTTAACGCAACACCAACCACACGATTGCTGCAATATTGACCTTGTAGGCACGTAGTTAGGCATAGCTTCGCACGAAATTTTCTTCTGTCTGGAGAGGCCTTAACGCTCATGTATTCATAACTTTCCACTGCGCCTACTCATCAATTAGGTTATCAGTCACTTTCCTTGGAGAGTACAACAATGGCTCGGCCCTGCGGGCCTCGACATTGTTATATCTCACTCCTCGGAAAGGTGGCTGATAACCTATACAAATCCGTGCGTTTGCAAGGAGTATACTCAGATCTAGATTTGGGGTTTGTTTAACATCTTTGTAATGTATGTTGCAGTGGCGACTCGGACCAATGAACTGTACTCTGAGGTTGGAATAATGATTTAAGATGGCAAAGGGGTAATACAGAGGTGGAAAAAAAAAGAAAGGCGCTTACTAAATATTTAATTTAAAAATAACTGCTGCGCCAGATTATAAAAAAAATGTTTTTACGAAAAGAGAAATATTCCAGGTATTTTTTCCACAAACGAAAAAAAAAAACGTTTTTCTGTGTTTTTTTTTGTGTGGAAAAAATACCTGGAAAATTTCTCTCTTTTAGTAAAAACCTTTTTTATAATCTGCAGCAGTTATTTTTTAATTAAATATTTAGTAAAATAGTGCAGCGTACTTGTTTTTCGGAAGTCGAACCGCAAGTGAGCAGTTTATGGACGCTGTCTGATTTATTGACAAAAAGTGGCAATTTTCGTAGCCTTTTCAAGAACATACATGTTCTGTACGAAGCTGTATCTCAACTGACCCTAGGTTCCCAGGCTGTAGTTATACATTTCGTAACTAGTGGGCACAATCGTCGTAAAACATCGTCGTCTCCAGTCGTTCTTTACAATTGAATTGCCGAAAACGTATTTTTCGATATATTTTGCCGATAAATAACGGCTTTAATTTTGGTTCAATCCTCTAGATTTTGGCAGGTGTGTGCCCCACATATATATGAGGACCGCTAACCAAAAAAAATTGTACAAAAAATTGTACCATCAAGTATGTTTGATGGTAATATTTCAGACAATTTGGTCAAAAAAGTGTATATAATTTATGCAAATTTTGGGTTCGGCTTGCATAATAACTTACATAGGATAATTTTAAAATGGTAAAGTTTGGTTAGTGGTCTTCTTTGTATCTTTTTCTGCAGTTTGGTTCTTGTTTAAAGCCAATTTTCCCCCAAAAAAAGATAATTACACCTGATTTCCATATTGTATCTAATTTGCATACTTTATGCTAATTAGGTGGTCAATTTTCTTCGAAATTTTCAAAAAAAACCTACTGTATGTTTTCTGGCGTGATTTTTCAAAAACTACATGGTTGTTACATTTTTAATACCTAAAATAAAAAAAAGAGTTTGTATTACCCCTTTGCCACCTTAACTGTCAATGCTCCATAAAGCCTTAATACCCCTCCACCCCTCCCGAGCTCTTTGGGAGAGGCACTAGACAACTGGGAGAAGACAGTCACGTGCCTGACTCAAGGGCCATGAGCCATCATCTGCATGCGTGGACCTACCAGTATGGAATTGACTTCAAGGCCTAAGTTGGCTAAATGTCAAATTTGCTGCCCACATGGAGCTGGGATAAATAAACCTGGACTGTTCTTTGTACTAGTGGTACAGATGGCTTGTCATTAGGGTGGAGTGTAGAAACCTTTTTTTTTTTTGTTATTCCTCAGTGGCAGGGTGTGGAAAAACTTCTCTTAGGCATCACTATCACACACACAAAATTCCATCACTCTGGGGTCATGTCTTGAGTTGCCCCAAGGGCCTTCAAGTTTAACATTGTACGACAATGGGCGCGGAATGGCGATAAGGGCAAAAATGATGATTTGAGTGTTTTTAAATTTAATTTGAACATTATCTTATTTGAAATACTTGGAGACTAAGAAAGGTTGCTGTAATTACCCTAACAATTCTTTTCTTTGCAGAGTGTAGGTAGTAGTTATAGGCCAAAATTGCCCAAAATTACCGTACAGTTGTTTTGTTTTGAAGAAAATTTTGTAATTACGGCATGCTAATGTAGTTTCTGAGATAAGCGAATGAGATAATTATCGAAAATTTGATTATAAAATAGTCAAATCATCATTTTTGCCTTTTTTGCCGTTTCGTCCATTGCTGTATAATGTTAATCTTGAAGGATCTTGGGGCACCTCGATGTAATTTTTTGTGTGTGTTAGTGATACCCAAGAGCAACTTTGCCACACCCTGCCAATGAGGAATTCCAAAAAAATGTTTCTACACTCCACCCTACTTGTCATTAACCGTTTCATTCTAGAATTATTGTTCACAAATAAAAATGTATTTTCTTTAGCATTCGGCAGATACAGTCCCAGTTTGGAAATTTGTAGAAGTCTAAGAACGTAATCGCAGAAATCTTTAGTTATAAATGAACACAAATTGACGTCTTTGTTAGAAGGCTACATAACCTTAAAACAATAAAGACGCACGAAAATTCATCCCAGCCAATTTCATAATTTAACTGTTAGTCTTTTAATTTCTGTGAAGGATTTGGGTGGTAAATAAATTTTTGTTTGTTTTTTTTAGTTTTGAAATTGTGTATCGGTTCAAAAACCTCTGTTCCATTACTAAGACAAAAATTTGGCAACGTTTTATCAATGATGGTTCTTTGAAAATTACATAGTGATGTATATAATTTTTTCTTGAACTTAGCCCATTAAAAGAAAGTCGGTGAGAGCCGTTGTTAGATATTATCTGGACTGTCTTTATTTATTTGGTCGTTAACATACTTAACTACATAATACGAGTTAGCTAAAATCGCAACTACATAATATAAGTCGGCTACAATCGCAAGTCTACTTAGCTTCAAACAATTGATTGTATGGAACACTTCTTGCTTTTTGAGCATCATTATTTGGCCGCGTTTTGTCAGTTGAAGTATTCTGACAGATCAAAAACATAACGTGTGAGAACATCACGACTAACAAGAAAATAACCCTTGACACACATTTTGTTCAAATTCTACCGCAATGTGAAAGAGGAAATACTCGTCATTCTTTGGCCATCTTTCTAAGAAAGTGGGACCAGAAAACTATATTGAATATGATAAAGCATGCAGGAAATGCAATTCTTGAAACATAGTCGATCTGACTAGTTGTTGGGTTTCGCTGAAATAGTAATCTAAACGGTTTGCAAAAACGAACGAACTTTCTTCGTAGCTTTCGTAGCTTTCGTTTCTTTCGTTTCTTTGATAAATATGCCTAGAAAAGAAATAAAAATAAACAAGTTAGTTTGTAGTTAATTTTAAGACATTCACTTACATTAGCACATAATTTATAAGGCTGCTTTTGTTAGGAAGCAGTAATTTCTATTAATTACTTAAGGCTAGCAATGGTAGCTTCTTTACTTCCCTAAATCCTCCCCCCCCCCCCCCCCCCGACACACACCTACCTATGATTTTTGTTGTTGTAACTGGTTTAGAAGTGAGCTTGCTATAATTCTAGACGTATAATTCTAAATCTATAGTCCTGCAATTTAAATTGTAGGTTCTCGAGAGTCTCATTTATTATTCTGGAATCTTTGTGTGTCCTTAATTTCGAGATTAAAATAAAAATGGGAAAACAGTTAAAACTTCACAAATGATTAAGTATTTGCATTTATTTAAAATAAAAATAAAAAATGATTTTTTCCTGACAAATAAGATTTACAGCAAGTGGGCTAATTGGTACCTAGTAACACGTCGTCACCAAGATACACTTATCACGAAAATATGACAATTCTAGTTTACAATAATTGACTCTAAAAAAATTCCCGCAAGCAGGATGGGTCTTAAGTCCTAAAAGTACGTCTTCGGTTAAAAGACGTGAAAGGATTTCTCTCAAACTGCCACGTTATTAACAGAAACTAAATTATTTTTACCGAACTATCAGTGTTACCGAAATATTATTGTAGTTTAAATCCGGGTATTATTATAATCCTTACTACCATTATTGTAACGGAAATCGCAACTCCTAATTGTACTTAGCTCAATTTAGACTGATATCAAAAAGTGGCCTTGGAATAAAATAATGTTAGAAATAGGATTGCCAGCATTGCCTAGCAAAACGTCATTATCATTTTTTTGGCTAATATTTGTAATTATAAAGTATATATTGACAATGATCAAAATTAGCACAAACTAATTGCCATCATATTGATAATCTTAGGTAATATCTCGAGTGTAAGGTATAGTTGCCGATAATTTTTTGGAGCACAACAGTTTTTGCTCCCATTAAACTCGTGAGTGCATGTGTTGGCTAATTATTAAGATCCATAGTCATGAAGTGGCGAGGGAGCTTATTGTCAACACATGCAAGATCGAGTTAAAGGTACAAAAATCTTAAGTATTCCAAAAAGATCAATAACTACCCACCGAAGCAGAGATAATTTAGTTAGAATATCGCACGAGAACTAGGTATCAGTTTATTAATAATTATTCATCGACATTGCAGTACGTTGCACGTTGCAGTATGCGATTCTGTTTTTTGTGGTGCCAACTGGTTGTCAATCTGCTTACCACTTTGCACTCGAGGAATTCTCACTTATTAATCGCCCACCAGATACACCATTCAGAGCACTGATCAGAATATGCGGGCTGGGATTTACAGAAATATCCCTTTTCCATTGGCTAAAAAAAAACGAGGGAGATACTTATATTAATATCAGTACTGCTAACGCCACTGTGCCTATCCATGCTTATATCATGTGAACATTGGATTTTGCTAGGGAACAATAAAAATTATCAAGAAACCTATATAAACAAACAAACAAACGTTCACACAATACATCGTCCAACCTTATTTTGCATTGTACTTGATAATTCGCATATGAATTCCAGTTGTTTGTCCTCAATTGGTTGAACTAACGGTAAATGTAGAATAACTCTCTTGGTTTTAAGACGACTCAATCATTGCTTTTTTTTATATATAGCACTGGGGCGGGTGAATTAGAGAGCAAATGTAACGATTTCTACAGAGGCTATAATAAGCATTTTCAACGAAGACTTTATATATATTTACAAACAGCAGACATTCTAAAAAATGTGATGAACGAACTGTCAGCTATAAATCGTAAGCGTTTCCTGTTAGTAGGTATATTTCATTTTTTTTTTACTACTAAGGGTTAGCACAACGTCATCTAAACGATAAAAATGGCTTTGCCAGCTTTTTCCCGCACCCAACATTCTATTTTCCATGCCATTTTTCATACTCAGTACTGCCAGGAGAGAATTATATACACGTCCTACCCCTGGTACTGCTAACTTGATTTTGGTGCTAAGTTTGATTTTTTTGGTGGCATAAAATTTACCCTATTATGGAAATGAACACACGGTGTTTGATATGAAACTGAAAAATTGGCTTTAAACCGTAGTTACTTGGGGTTAATAAGACAATTTTAGGTTTTTATTTCACCATTCATACCATACACCTATCGTTTAGGTTTTCCTTTCACCATTCTTCCACATGTTTGTTGAATTTTTCCCTTAATAAATTCATGAATTATTTTACTGTTTTTGAACTGCCAGTGTAGGAGCTACTATACATAAATCATCACACGTGCTGTTGCTTACAAATTTGTTTAATAATCTACATTGTATATCAACGCGTATAATACATGTCCACCTGGCACAACAATAAACTAAATTATGACTAAAAAATGCATATCCTAATTCCAACAACTGTTTTTTTCTCTTACACAGCTACTTTACAAATAATTTGATTTGCGTATAATTTGATTTGAGGTCCGACAAATCCCCAGTTACTTCATCAGTTTCTACGAACTCATTTGCGTCATTTTCCAAAGCTTCTACATCTTCCTTGAAACGTTTTCTTTTTCTTTTCTGGTGGTCTTCCTTCTGCAGACGACAATTTTCGTTTTGCAGTTGTAGTACGAGCTTCTTTCGATTCTTTTTTTACTCTTCCACTACTTTGCAAAGTGCTTTTGATTTGCGTCAAATTTGATTTGAGGTCCGACACATCCGCAGTTACTTCAGCAGTTTCACCTAACTCATTTGCGTCAGTTTCTAAAGCCACATCTTCTTTGAGACGCTTTCTTTTTTCTTTCTTGTAGTCTTCCTTCTGCAGACGGCAATTTTTGTTTTGCTGTTGTAGTACGAGCTTGTTTCCATTCCTATTTTTTCTCGTACACAGCTGCTTTGCAAAGAGCTTTTGATTAATGTCAAGTTTGATTTGAGGTCCGACAAATCCCCAGTTACTTCAACAGTTTCTACTAACTCATTTGGGTCAATTTCGAAAGCTTCTACATATTCCTTGAGACGTTTTCTTTTCTGGTAGTCTTCCTTCTGCAGACGACAATTTTCGATTTGCAGTTGTAG
>JAHWFP010223115.1:0-16832 GCA_023313725.1 Lithobius niger | reverse complement strand
AATTTAACGGGTAATCCACCGATTCAAAAAACATAACTCACTAAAACGGTTCGTCCTTGCATGCAGCATTCACAGTTTGAAATAACTTGATGTTTGAGACAGTGAACTTCTTAGAAAACTTTTCTACGGTTTGTGTGTGTTGACCGACTTACTTCCCTTGTAAGGATCGTGCCTATTTGGATACTGGATTGTTCACCCGTCTACTGTTTTTTTTTTAAATTTCTTTTGAGCCTTAAGTCAGCCGAAGCAATTCAATGCTCGTGTGGCTGAACCGGCTCAATTCTGAACATTACCAGACTTTTAGAGACCAGACTTTAGAGAAGTAGAAACATCTGGTAAAGGGAGGTGCCAACCCGGAGATTCGATCCGGGAAGCCTCCGATCATCAGAGGGGCCGAATGATTGTCCAGAATAGGCCAGAATAGTTCCATAGCCACTGACAAGCATGGTAGCCTCTCACGCTACCCTGGCCGGCAGTCCTGGCGGGGACTTCGCCAATTTATCCTTTCCAGGGGTTCGATCAAATCCGCAAACCTCCAACAACCAAGCTGAGCTCTCTTACCGCTCAGCTACGATGACCACTATATTTGCAAAATGCCTATGGAAAGATATCACTGGTGGTAATAACAACAAAATCATTTCTTCTTGCAGGTAAATCATGGGAAATTATATGAAGACGGCTGAAGAAGGAATTGTAGTCCCATGCCATTGATCAGAGGTGCACTTGAATGCATTGTGAACAATGTGTACGTTGCCATTGATGTCAACTGCCAGTTGCCATTGCTATACACTGTGTCACTTCAGGACTGCGAATTCTCTGCAACATCAGCTTGAAAAATGATCAAGTTACCTTTCAACCATCCCTTGAAATGTGAATTAGTCGCCCTAACTTAAGCCCCCTATAGATGCCTTATTTCAAATTTCTGTGGTTGGTCTAAACGTAACTTGAACTCGGTAGCCATAAAAGTAAATTTCTTTTCTTTTTTTGACTTCACTTTTATTTTTAAGTGCAAAAGTTATATGTATATAAATGTACAAATAATCATTGTTTCACTTCACAATTATACTATTTCTCTTCATTGTTAGTATTATTTTGATTTATTTTGTTCCGTCATAATTGTTATGAAGAGCTGATCTAGAAACATGGATTTTTAACAAAGTAATGCTGCTTTCCAAGTTTTTAAATGATCACATTCTTGAAATGTCTTTTCCTGTTTGTAAGCTTAGCCTAGTTTTCATTATCTGATGGACAAATGTTACTAATTATACCACGATAGCCTCGATAAGTCTTATTGATGGGAGAGGTCTGGACCCCATGTGTGGCTTCTGCGCTGACAGGGCTCATTTCAGTCAATTTGTTTTCGATTTTATTCTGCCCGTTTCTTTGTCTAGGATGGGAAACCATTAAAATGCGTATATGTTGACTCTTAGCTTTTTACTAAGAAAATTTTGCTTGACGGAATGAAAGTATTCCTAAACGTTGCCTTGTTAGTGTATGCTAGTGCGCCTTTTGGCTTGTCTTTTTACTGAATATTTAATAACAGCAAAACATAAATATAAAACGTTGCAATTCATATACACGCCCATAACAGTTTGTAAGCGATTTAGTAGTAAACTGATATCTAGTTCTCGCGAGAAACTCTTTATTAAAATACCCCTCTAGCGGTGGGCAGTTGTTTTTTTTTATTTTGGAACAATCAACTTTTTGCTCCCTTAAACCTGCCCCAGCATGTGTTGGCAGTAAGCTACTTCACCGCCTCGTGGGTAGGGATCCTAATAAGTCAACATAAACACTCAAGAATTAGTTTACTGGGGTCAAAAACTTTCGTGTTCCAAAAAAATTATTGATAACTACCCTTGCACTCGGGATATGACCAATGATAATTGTAACGAGCACTTAAATACCTTACCTGTTTGACCATTGCGTATTTATCAAGTAAGAGAATGTAAAACCTCGTAAAAACCACACAAACCTTATATTCGCTACAGCTCACAACGTTGTGAGGATACATGTATTGAAAGGGTATTTTCGTAGATGGTTTGTTTGTAGGAGACAATCGTCGTCCAACATGGGCAATGGCAAACTCCATGAGTGCAGCAAAAACCATAAACATGCAAGTGAACATCCAGATGTCCAAGGCTTTAATGTATGCAACAGGTGGCAAATTCCTTTGTGCAGCATTGAATTGAGTCGCCAGTGTAAGAAGGGTAGTCAAACCAAGGCCCACTCTAGGTCCAGAAGTCTCTACGTCCAACCAAAAAGATACCCAGGATAACACGACAACCAAAATAGAGGGCACAAAAATAAGCATTAGCTGCTGGGCATAGACTCTTCTGAAAATGAATACCAGTGACTTACAGCACCGGGTCACTGGTGGCGAAGTCGTTGGTGGTGAAGTCGCTGCAAAACAAATAAAGTTTAAACGTGTTAGTTAATGCTCTACATAATTTTGAAACTATTCAAAACACAATTGTTTAAATGATTCACCCTTTTGAAGGTTTATTTTTGCCTAGAAAATTGCACAAAAAAAACTAAACCACCAAATTAACATACCTATATTTTTTACAGCTCGACAACCCCCTTCCCCAAAAGAATAGTTCACAAGCCCACTCTTGCTGCATAAAATTTGGTATTAAGATAAACATTCTGAAGTAAAATAAGAATAAACAACATTTTAAACGACTAAAAGCCAGCTAATACTGCAAACAACAATTTCAGGATAAAAAGGCAATGTTTGGGGGAAAGGACTACCCCATTATCAATCAGTAATAAAACTCAATTATGCCCTGAGCTACGTCAATCCACAATCAAATGGAGAAAAGGCAAATAAAAAAAAGTAACAAGTGGACAGAACCAGAAAAGAAATAAAGAGGAAAATTAAAACAATAATGAATAAAATTCATGAATCTGACAGCAGGCTAATGACAACATTTCCTACCAATAAATTTAACCATTAATGAATCATTAGCCGTTTGCCATGTCGCACTTTGAGAATACATTCTAGCTCACCTTAGTCAATTCTACGCTTCCCACCCACTCACAGTGGAGGCACAAAATCATGACTATAATTATAACGTTCCTTGTTATTATTGCCGTCATTATCAATTTGTCCCGGTTTATTGTTATCGTTACAATATCATTATCAGATTCATTGAATTTGGAAAACAAGTCATAATTTCAAATTGGTAGCCTAATTTCAAGATTGCACCCTTTACAGAATTATAACGACCGAGGTATCTTTAACATTTAAAATCGTTGTAACTGACTCTAAGTACCACGTTTGACAGAAGGAGGATGCTAATAAACATAATTCAAGAAATATCCATTACACAGTAACAACAATTATTATTGTGCATTCATTAATTTTAATTGCTTCAGCTATTTCGGCAGTATTCCTTGAAAATGTGAAAGAAATAGTAAATTCCTAAATGGCAGTCATGTCAGGTACATTATGTTCAGCAAGAAATTGTTTATAGGATTGGCAGCTACATCGAAGAATTGGAGGAATTACTCACTACGCTTTGGAATCGTTTCTAAACTAAGTTTGGAGAGTGCATTCCTGCACACAACATTTGCAACTATTCTGAACAGAGCGCTCGCTACCTTTAGTACTAATATTGATTAACCCAAAAAGCGTAGAATTTTTCAGTGAACTGTATCGTATTCAAGAACCTAATATGAATTGAATCACCATCTTCATTTTCTTCGTATTGTTTTGTGTGCATTAGGATAATTTGGTCACAATGGTGGATTCAGGTTTAATGGCACGTCCACAGCTTGATCATTAGCGTCACCCTCAGCCACGAGTGACCCAGGATGCCTTGCACCACATATTACGAAGATGTTAATGAAACCCCAAATCAAGATCTTATCGTGATACGCTACATCTCGGGAATGATGGAATGGCAACAAACACCATCGAGAATTTGAGATGGTGACAAGCAACAAGAACGTGATGGACCATGTGTAGCGGTGACACCACTAACATTCAGGAGGGATTCCCCCCCCCCCCCCCACTACCCCCATCCCCTCAAAAGGAAGCAACGACTAAGGTTGGTGTGACCAATACTCAAATGGCATAACACTTATAACCGGCCACTGTGGCCTTTAATATCCCACTACTTATTACCATCTTGTTTGTCCATGCAAGACTTGGCAAGCTTTGTTAAAAAAGGTGTAAAAAAACTATTTGAGTGTCACAAACATTGTCGTAATTCACCGACGAAACAGCCTACACCACTGCATCCCCAATTCAAGGTGGTCAATGCAGTATGGATTCCGAGCACGAAAAAAGTCTCCCTGTCACATCTTAACTGAGTCGATCAGGTTGTCTTCTTTCGTTTTCTGTTAATTCTGATAACGAAGAAGACCCAAAACAAGACCCGTGCAGCGAATGCTCCCTCTTCAAACTCAACGACATGCATTGAGTATGGATGTCAAGCACGAAAAAAAGTGTCCCAGTCACCACTCAACTGAGCCGATTGGGCTCTCTTGTTTCTTTTTTGCTTCGTTCTGATACCAAACGATACTCCAACCTCCCAACCAATCAACCAGTCCTATTTTTTTTTCTGTCCTTTGGCAGCACGAAAGACATTCACTGATCGTCGTCCTAAGCTAATCTACTGGGATCTCTCCTCACCAGACTTCTGCCCAGTGTTCCTGTTTACTGGACTCTCACCTACCGCTCCCTTCATCGACCTCTCATCCCAATTGACTGCTTGAATGTTTCAGGATGTCGTGGCTCCCTTCCGGTTGTTCTGAAGGTTGATCCACACTCAAGTCGACCCAATGGCTAATTTTTTTTTACCGACGCCATAGACTAAGCTTTCGCCTTTTGCTATGCCGTTCGAAACGGAAAAGACATCGTGGCTCCCTTCCCAAGGTTTCCCAAGGTTAGTCCACATTGAAGCCTCACAACGGCTGTGTTCTTTCCACGAACAGACACTGCTGTTTTCCAATGACATGATCGACCAAGACACATTCTTTCGCTACGACAAAATCAATCACCCACCGACCCGTATCCGATAGCTGGACGGGCTGTAGCTGCCTCACTCATCATTTAAAACGGACAGGTTTTCACTGAAGGTCATCGGAAACAGTCAAGACCATGATACGGCCTTTTTTCTTTCTCAAGCCCGGACATAACCTCTTTTGGCTTCAAGAGACTGCAAGTAAGAAGTGGCTTGACCAGCCATCTTGCATCTCGGATCTTCCCTTCATTCTTCTCCTCTCAGCAGCCCTCACCCATCTTTGGCCGACTTGGAATCTCTTTTTTGTTCCAACTATGGAAAATCACAGACTTCTTTTGTTGGCCTCACGGTCCCGACATCGCCCGCGTCCACCTTAACCTCTTCACCACGAATGATGCCACCCACAACTACCAATCCATGCAAGCTTCTTTCGTCAAAACGAGAACTACTTCAGGTCACCCAAGCTAATTCCACAACTGCGGACTTGGTTGCCTCCCGCCGGCCTCCCATCAGGCCGATCCAGCACGAAATACACCACCCGCCACTACCATAGGTCGAAGCAAGCTTCGTTCATCACAACAAGAACCGCTAACTGCTTGCTCACGCTCGCCCCATAATGGCAAACCTGGTCATTTTTTTACCGTTGAAGTGGACAAGTAGTCATGGCTCCCTCCCTGTTGATTCCTAAGTTGATCCATATTTTGTATATCCAACGCCCCCCTTCATTTGCACCTGGCCAATCGACTTAGCCAACGGTCGCCCCAGTGCAAAAGACGCCACCTTTCCTACTACTCTTTTTTGTCGCAACAAGATGAGCTCCCTACCGGATAAATTGAACCACAGCTGGCACCCTGATAACTTCCAGCGTGGAAATGAAAGCCATGTGAAGCAACCAAGCCGATCATCATCCAAGCTTGATCCAAGATAATGGCCAATGAACCTGAACGTCTCCTTCGGCCGCCACGAGCTCGTAACTGCGACATTGCCTGAACTGGCAACAATGCATTCCTGAGAGGTAGAAATCAACTATTCTACTCTTCACCAGAGGCATTGGCGAAACTCCGGCAGTTACCATCGCAACATCGATCGAACATATCATCCTAAGTGCATGTCAAAAAAGTGCGTCAATTGAGCTGACGAAAACATCAGAGTCACGGCACATGAACTGAGGGCAATCTCCACGTCATGGGCATTCCACAACTACCGCTTCAGTTCCGGACATCCTGACAGCAGCGTCATGGAGAAGCACCACCGTCTTCATCACACTAATTTAGAGACATGCAAGCGAACAAACTACATCGTCTGGGCACCAGCGTAGCAGCCAGACGTGTCGTCACACCCCCCCGTCCCCTTAAGCAATCAGAAAAAATGCAAACCTCAATATGGAAGCAAGACCCTCATCTCGAAGCAAATGGGTCGCTACATTTTATGAAAGAGATCCAAATTCGACTGTTTCATCTGTTTTTCTGAATAAAGGTAATTTTTTCACCAGCAAAAAGAAACAAAAACTTCGCCGGCCCATCTGGACAAGCAGTATGAAAATTGTTTCTTTTGCCTAGGAAAATATAAATTACCTTACCCACCCTACCTCCCCCTTTGAGTCACCTCCTGAAGATATCGAGAGTAAAAATGATGCCTGTCTTTCGCTCTGACGTGCTTAAACAGTGAGGAATTTGCCCGCGCATGCGCATTCGTGTTACGCAGCTGCCGGCTACAAGCAACCGGAATACCTCCACAGAAACACAGCACTTCGAGGGATGAATGTCAAAATTCACAGGTAACGTATATTTCCTAGGCAAAAGAAACAATTTTCAGTCGGCCCGTCCAGAGGGACCGGCCGAATTTTGGTTTTTAGGCCTAAGAAAGCATTCCCTTGCCTACCAGTGCCGTTGTCTTTACCTCCATTTTAAACTATAGTGCCCCTTGTAGCTAACTCTCCAGATGTTAGCCCCATAGTCAATATGGCGTTATTGTAGCTGCTCTATAGGTTGCTACTTTGGGTTTCTTAGTTTTTTTAGATTCTAAATGATTTCTACTATGCATTTGTTTTCAGCTGTTATACTTACCAATTCGTTCACATCCTCTGTCCTTCACAAAAAATGCTGCCAGTCGAACTCCTGGTGGAATTTTAATGTCATTCACTGATTTAGTCCGTTGACTGAGCAGCAAGTTGTACGGGGAGTCATTTCGATAACCTGATGATAGAGTAAAAAAAAATTGTACATCGTGAAATGATAACTGTAAAAAGTGTTTTCATAAGTTCTTTTGTTTTAGTTTCAAATGTTTGCTCAGGATTAACTACCCAACAATACATACTAAGAAACTGAAGCTAAAACAACGCGTAAAACATCGTTTTTATATACCGACGAAGATATACATTGTCTGAGCTTTTAGCATTCACCTTCTCTCGTGCTGAGTTCTATGAGCCCGCCAGCTTCACAGCCCTACGCCTTCAAAAGCAGTCATCACAATCGTTCCAAACAAGTACCAAGCAAGCAGACGAGCGAAAAAGCAAGCTGCTTAATAAACATGTTTTGTGCATCCCTCCGTCTATATTAAGGGTCACTTGCGACCTTGGCTCATCTTTTCTTCTCTACGTCTCGACCACGTTGGACGTGCTGTTCTTCTCTAGCGGAAAAAATTCAGGTTAAAATACCATGGTCTGAGCTACCACAGTTCCTAAACTTCTTTTCATTATGCCAAGTGCGAAAGGCATGCCAAGAGTGGCGTTGGCCTGGACAAACTGTCCCCTTCTTCCATAGAACTTTTGCTAGAAGACCCAACGCCACCTTTGCCGGGATTCTTTGCTTTGTTGGCGCCCTACCCTTAGTCGCCTGATGACTGAGCGCCTTCGGCCCATGACCATTCGCACCCCCCCACCTTCCCCTATGGGACCATCAGCGGCTGACAAAACACAATTGATATGGCCACCACATCGCCAACCCAATGCGGCCAGGCTCGGCCCCTGGCCGATATGCGGTTGCTCTAAGCTGGCATATGAAGTCCAAGGAAACCTATGTCCGTCAAAAGCTTCAAATAAAAACCAGACGTTCGGCTGAAAAAAAAAAAAGTCCTCCAAGGGACCAGTCGCCATCTCTTCACGGTCGTCAAGACTTTCGACCACTTCATGAGCAAGCGAATGACTTCCACACAAAGACCACTGCCGACTCAGTACACCCGAGATTGGGTGACTCCTATTGCCAACAAAAACATATATTCGCCACTGGATTTTCTGGGACCTTCCCGTTCGCAAGACCAGCCTCAGTCGGCTTTTCAACCCATCCATCCAAGGCCATCAAGGTCAATCATCATTAAGGATACTGATAATTCTGGCTCAGAAGTTGATGACGTGGACCAACAGTCGGTTGCCTCAGATGACCTCCCTTCGTGCCATGCCCAGTTTGCAATGTCTGTCACTGACGACCCCGGCCCATTGGAAATCCCATTGGAAATCCCTCTGGAAATCTCTCCGCAATCTCTTCGCTTTTGGTCCACGTGACTGCCTTCCTCGTCAGCCAACGGTCCTCGACCAATCCACCACATTGCTGACAGCCTTACTTCATAATGGTGGTCTCCTACTAGGAAAAGGCAATCCCCCACAGGCTTGACAAGGATCCTCCTCCTCCATGCCCAGGTTGGGAAACGGCTTTCTTCTGCCCATCTGGAAATGGGACCACAAACCCGAAAAACTTCGACACCTATCCTACGTCGGAGTTCTTAACAGCAGATTTGTAAAGTGATCTGCGGATCGCTCTCATTATCCCACGTAGAGTATCGGTACCGACTTCCATTCTGCGAGACAATGACTGACTTTTGCGACTGAGCCTACATGCGGCCTTTCAAGCAGACATCTTGAACACAGCCGAGAACGCACTATGCTAAAAGTTCTCCGCCGAACAACCACCAGTCAAAACAAAGAATTTAGCCTTCCTCATCAGTCAAGTTTTCCAGAAGGCTTGCTTTGCAACCAACCATTCCACGAACTGGTTCACCAGGTTCCTATCAATTCTGCTCTCCCCCTTTAGGAAGTGGCCCTTAACGCCGCCCCAAATCTCAATGACTCAACGCCTCAAGAGCTATGCAATCAACTCATCTAGTGTGCAACAGGGCTTTTCAAAGTCTAATCCCGAAACTCGCTCCACATTTAGACGTCGCTCACAAGCCCAAGGTATTTCAGCCTAAGCCATCAAGATATCTAAAGAACTCGGCACACCCCATTCGCACCAACGCCAAGGACTACTGGCATTCACAGCCTACCAACACACCCAACCATGATCCACGTCCTTTGTCCTCGCTCCATCCCGAACAGACGCCCTTTCGTAGCAAGGGCCCCGAACATGGATGGGGCCAGTCTTTCAGTCGCAGCACCACTCCCGAATGCCAAGGACGATATGCTTCTCAGGGACCAAAGCAGAGACCATATTCCAGTTGCTGGCAATTGTTTCATGACCATATTGGGCGGAGGTCGCCTACGCCATTTTCTTCCTGCCTAGCAGGCCTTAAATTCCGATCCTATAGCCTTGTCAATAATCAGCATGGGATTTTTTTCTATTCTTTTAAAGCCCCGGCCCCCCCCCCCCCCAGTCATGTTGCCACCGTGGTCCGTGCCCACGGTTGTCTCAGACACTCTCTCTGTAGAATAAGAGTACATGATCTCCAACCAAAAGGCGATTGGTCCAAGCCCAAATCCGGACTACTTCAGGCTAATTCAGGCTTCTATAGTCCCATTTTTCTCTGTCCTAAGACAACAGGAGATTTCAGGTTAATTTTCAACCTTCTACCACTGAATCAGTACATTCACAACAACAATTTCCTAATAGAAACACTGGATTCCATTCGTCATTCGCTCTTAAAAGCCGACTGAACGATTTCCATACATTTTGCGAATGCTTACGTACATATTCCTTTTCATGTGTCTATCCGGCACCTCTTCCGATCTATCTACGATGGCACGGTCTACGAGTTTCTTTACCTCCCGTTTGTCCTCAAAGCGGTACCCCGCATTTTCACAGCCATTCTAAAACCGGTAGTAGCAACCCATCACCAATACCAAATCAGGGCAAGCGCGTATTTGGACGACTGGGTCCCTTCCCATCAAAACAAGGCAACGCTTCTACACAATCGGAACAACACCATCGGCCTCCTCCAGCACTTGGGCTATGGCTTCAACTTCCTAAAGTCTCGACTAGTCCCGTCTCAACGGTTCGTCTTTCTAGGAGTTGCCTTCTCCAGACAGGATCTCCGATACCATCAGAAAGATTCGTGAATTCATTCAACTTCAAACATATTCCTTGCTGGATTTCAATTCCCTTACAGGGACGCTCGATTAAGTTGCCATCCTGGTCCCGTACGGCCGTTTGGTGACTCGGCCCTTCTATCATTCCCTAGCTAGATGCTGAAATACTCTTGGCCCGTTACAAAATGACTGGACCACAAATGGAATGCTTTCTCACTGCGCGCATGTAGTCATCAGTGAGCATAACAATTCTCTTTCAATAAAGGAAGTATAGGTCCAACGAAAGTTTGCCATGAAAAGTTAAGCGATAGATAGTACCACTTTCCAAGAGAAATGGGCTATTTTTTTACATTAAAAGTTTACGAAATTCTTTACAAAAATTCCAAAATTTTATTAACTTAGTTGCATCTGCTATCACAAAACATAATCATCACGCTACTTTTATTGCTTTAGTGAATACATATTATATGTTTGCTTTATCTTATATGTGCAGATGAGTTCGGCTTTGATGCTGTTTGGCATAAGTGGGCCATAACACTAGACAAGACCTCGGATTTAATTTTTTTATCGTCTTTGTCTAAAGGCGTACCTAGGTTATTTAGACTTTAAAATTAAAATGTATTTGCATGTTCTTAATTGCTTACTAATCATCTGTTTTGGATCTGAATGGCTATTTTTACATTGAGTTTGACGTTGTGATTTTCGCCTGCCGACCACCCACCTTAGATTTGTTGTCAACCTCGAAATGGAAAATTGGAAATTAGGCCAACAGCGAAAATTTCGCTGTTGGCTTAATTTCCAATTTTCCTTAGTATTATTTCCAGCGATTTATGTCTATTTATTAAACCTCGAAATGTGGCATAGAATGTGTGTGCAAAATTTGGCAGAAATCCGATAATTCGTTAAAACGTTATAGCGTGAAAACACAGACAGACAGACAGACACCCAGGCAGACAAACCATTCTAAATCGACTCTATCAAAACCTGTTTAAACCAATCATAGTAAGAGTCGATTTGTTTTCTCTTGTGAATACAGCGATCGACAGGGCTGCTAATTGTCTAACAGCAGTGAAGGATTTCTTGGCCGCGGTTGCATGATGCGTACGCAACCCATAAAACCAGTGACTACTTGCGTTTCTAGTTTTTGATCAGCTGCGATGGTATGGCGTAGCAGCGCACGCCTTTTATTTAAATACTATGATTCTTCCAACAGTTTCATTTTTAAAACTGGAAGTTTAACTAGAACAATGGTGAATTGAATCAGAATTCAAAATATTCTGCACTGTTTAGCAGTTTTCTGGCGGGGAGGTGGCCTGTGGCCTCCAAACCGTTTGGTCCTGGTGTTTTGAAGGCGACGTTGCCACACGGCCCGATTGACATGTAGGAAATAACTAGATACCAACGTTACAGCCGAAAAATACTTTTAAGAATCCGCTCCCCCCCCCCTTGCCGGGAATAACCAAATGTCATGCAGCAGAAATGCTTTAAACATTTCTCCTCTCAGTCTCCCCCCCAAAAAAGAAAAATACTAAAGAAGTCATTAAGTACTAAGTGCTAAAGTCATGAACGGTTGTCCAAACTAGTATACTTTGTTCCACATTATGTTTTCAGAAAACTGACTGTATGATGCCACGTTTTCTTCCACTACGACTGCAAAAATTACGTAAACACCTCATTCGTAAACTTTAACACTAATTGTGTAGAGTATACAAGTGTGATTTCCACATATTTTTGCACACTTACACATAACGTGGAACAAACTATAGCCGAATTCTATTTTAATTTCGTATGCCGGTATTAAACATTTATCAGTTATTTCGTACGCATCAGTGGAACCGCGTGCTACGACGAAGACTTACAATAATTTAAGCAAGAACGCTCTATGTAGTTGCCGGCCATTGGTCAGTTGGTGGTGACGTCAGCCGCTGGCGAAGGTTACAGAGTTACCAGCCATTGGTCGGTGAATGGATGACGTCATTCGGCTGAAGAAAAAATAACGAGCACCATTCTTTTGTTCCGAACAAAAATCGTTGACTGGCTCTAGTGGAGGATTTTCCCAACAGATTCGACACAGGCAGACACAGGCAGACATCCAGAGAGACAGGCGGACACACCGTTCACATAAGTTTTTAAGTCAACTCTAACAATGGTTAATTTTCAGCGTATTTTGCAAAAAATACGTTAAACAGTTATTTCTGAAGACTACAGTATTTTATTCTCGCACAGTAATGATCATCTCCAAGCAAAATGATTTAGCATAACACAGTTTGACACTTACGCCAGATAATATCCATTGTACAATTCTGGACATCAAAGGGGTAGGCAGCAAAATTGAGGTCGCACATAAAACGCAGAGTTTTTCTGCAAAAAAATAACATAGTATCGGTTACTTGGGATTTTAGTAGACACAGTTAAAGTAATGAAACCGAATCAGTAATTCTAAATAGTTTGCAATAAAGATCAACATTATATTTTCCATCTAACTGGTTTATTAATAAGCTCTAAATCATTAACACAGTACGGTCGGTTTGTTTATATGTACCTCTTCTCGTTCAGAAGAAGGAATGCTAAACATGTGAAAAAGGTGTCTGAAGACTGTAAATTAATCCAGATTTCGTTTGGGCGTATTATCATAGTTATTAACACTGGCGATAGCCAGTGTTAGTAAGGGTCGACCTAGGAAATCTGTGTTAAACTTTCAACTTTGAGAGCTTATAACTCCGTTAAAAGTAAACATCTTTAAACCAAATTTGGAATCTATCCTTGACTAGTCATAGCTTGTCTGCAGTCCAAAAACTGTGAAATTCGGTCGAGCCAAACCCGAGATACAGAGAGGGGCCAAATAGACAACTTCTTGTTCTGCTTCGTCTTGATGATGATGATGATGATGATGTTGTTGTTCTGGGGATACTTTCGTCTGTCCTCTCTACAGGGCAAACCATTTGTCCTATAAAGCTGGTTCTTGGCTCATTTTACAGGTATTGCTCTGTAGATGTGCCCTTTCCATACGATATTTTCTAATTGGTCCAGTTGTTCAGGGGTTATAGAGCTCTAAACGACCAGATTGATTGTTTTACATTGTTTTAAACATTGTTATTATGCAACAATGCCAATTAGCAAAAGCCAGCTGCAAGACGTAGACTGTAGATTAAAAAAATTGTTTTTATTATTAACACTGGTGATAGCCAGTGTTAGTAAGAGTCAGCCTAGGGTCTCTGTGTTAAACTATCAACTTTGACCGACAACTGAACTGTTTTACAGTTTAGCTGCAATTCTAAAAGTAACACGAATTAATAAACAAAAACGGAACGTTAAATGTTTAGAGTAAGGGTCTAAAAGTCAAAACCTAGAAGGAACACGGACAAGCTTTGACAGTCAGGGTCTAGGTGTACAATTTTGTCAGTAGAGGCTGGTAAGCATTAGACCCTTACTGCCCGGTGGTTAGCTTAGTTCTAGTCTATTGGATAGACCGTGTGTCTGAACGGTTGTAGCAGGTTTTCTTTGTTCTTACAATATTGTCATGGAAATTTAAGAGCACAATTTTCTTGTGATGATTCGGCATTTTATCTTTTGCTGCTTTAGATTTTTTTATTATATTTCGTAGATTTATGGTAGAGGATAACCAAATTAATGCTCCCTGCCTGCGAATATGCTGTCGAATGTTACTAAATCGAAAAATAATTTTCAACATAACGCAAAGCAGGAATCGTATACCATACTACAACTGGATCATTACATGGGTCTTTATAGGAGGATTTATAGTTTTTTGCCAAAATATATTTATTGCTGACCACCGGGTAGTAAGGGTCTAATGCTTACCAGCCTCTACTGACAAAATTGTACACCTAGACCCTGACTGTCAAAGCTTGTCCGTGTTCCTTCTAGGTTTTGACTTTTAGACCCTTACTCTAAACATTTAACGTTCCGTTTTTGTTTATTAAGTAAGAGTTTTCCCCTCGAAAAAGGCTACAAATATCATTTTTACATGGTTTACATATTGTGGCGTTTACAATTGTTGCTTATTGTTTGCAGTGCATGTTCCTATGGTGTTATGGCCAGCAATCTGAATAACCGGTATTCAAGAAAGAGACGCATGCAGCTCAAGAATGGAAAGACTGTATGCCTTGCGCATAATTCTAAGGCTTTCAGAAGGTTTAGGCCAAATTTTTTTAACTGCCATTTTAACTTCGTGAGTAGATGGTAGGCCGCCACCAGTTACCACAGCAACCGGACAATATTATAATGGCGATAATATTATAGACACAGCCATGTTATTGTTTCGTGTTGCGGTATAAACACGTCGTCTACTGTTGACTTTCGTTTTATGTAAAACACTTCGTCGCGCTACGGCGATTTGTGGTTCCAAATGTACAATTCCAGTCGCATGTTTAAACGCCACTTTGGTCGCCATGTTGCAGGGAATTTCTTCAAGGATTCTTTTTCAAATGATGTGAAGGTGTGTCTTTAACGGAATGTGCGTGGGTTTTTTTTTACGATTGTCTGCCTTTTTGTAGACCTGATGTTTTAATTTGACAGTTTTTAAAATTCACTTCATTACCGGCAGCACGGCGTATGCTTCATCAGAATTCCTTCACTATTCAGGATTCCAAATTCACAATCGCTAGTATTAGATCGATAAATCCAAGAAGACTATTTCGTTTGTTATAATTGGTCGCTCAACTTATAGATCAACTTGAGTGTTAGGGCTTCAGGCATGTGGCAAATTTCGTTCCAATCAGACCTACATGATTTCTGCCCAGTGCTCCACAGGGCAGTGTTATGCCACTCCACTTATGCCACTCCTTTGGGCCGTCTATATATTAGTCACGCGTTTTGCCGTATTTTGAAACACCCACCCACCCCTTTGCCACAAATATCTAAAAATTTGAAACATCCCCCCTTAACAAGAACTTCTATGTATTCATTATCGGATGAAATTTTTTATCTGTTCTTTACTAATTTTTGGTTAGATTTTCTGTGATTTTTTTCATAGAAAATCCTAAATCCTTATTTTCCTATAACTAGCTGTTTGCTTTCAAAAATATTATCCAGGTTACTTTGAACAGTTCCAGCTTGAGTGTGTGAACCTGCAGCCTGACCTACTTGGTCATTTCTCCAAATCCTCAAATATTCACCACAGGTCTATGCTGTTTTAATTTGAACTAGCTCGCATGTGCGAGCGAAATACTATACTGAGCAGAATTAATTGAAAACGTCCTCCTGTTCCTCCGCAACCCTCCCACTCCCCCACTGTGTGGTTTGCGCCCCATTCCAAGGCGTCGGTGGTATTTTGGGGCTAATGATCTGCGCATGCGCCAGCGAAATACTATATTGTGCAGCAAGGCATAAAAAGGCCCCCGACGCTCCCATGTTCCCCCGCACCCCTTGCCCTTCCCCCGGCCCCCCTGCCCTTGCCCCCCCCCCCCCCACCTGGAACTTCCTCATTGGGTGATTTGCCCACCCCCCCCCTCCCTCTTCTGGGGTCCCGGGGTACTTCGTCTTCTTAAAAAAGTAAAAAGCACTTCTCAGTGTAGCTGCGTTGCCTGTTTCACTGTCTTGATACCAACGCGATAAACCCGCAACAACGATCGCGCAGGCAGTGATTGTTACTCAACCAACTTTGAAATTACTCAATTCGGCTCTAATAGCCAGCGTTATTGAAGCTTTTGATTTCCTAATTGTTAGGCTTCTACATTGTTAGCGGCGTCGTCATTTCATTCTCGTAACAGAAATAAGTATTGTAAGCATTGTTTGGCTTCTACATTGTTAGGTTCTTATTCCCCTTCTTTAATGCAATCCATTCCGGGTGTTGCAGACATAGGGCCTTAGAGCTTCGTCGGGCAGATGACCGGGTGCGGTTAACGCTCGCTAAAACCCTTTGACCCTTCTTTAAGAAAAATAAGTATATAGATAGAAGATTCCTGCACAACGTGCAGTAGAGATAAGATCGCATGGCCATCCTTTACTTGGCCTACAATTCCTAAACTCATTTTAGTGTCTCAGTCCTGTATTACTCAAGATGTTGCCGACGATGAATTTAATGGAATTCGGAAGTTCACAATTACTGGGCTGAGACGAACCAAGTGGTCTGGATTAAAGACCTTGTGAGGATACACGATACACTAATCTGAGAAAAAAACAAAAGACAACTTCCCCGACTAGGACTTGATGCCAGAACTTCCCGTTTACTAGCCGGGAGCTCTAACCTTACGCTACTGGGGCGGGTTCTGGCTAAAGTCTTTACCCGAGCTAAGTAGCTGTTCAGTCTTCCTCAGTGGTGGCCAAGCGGTCACAAACGTACATACAAGGAGGGAAAGCAACACTGCTTCTTGGCCTTCACACTAGAAATAATGCAAGTAGTAAACAAAGAAGAAATCACAAGTTAAAGGGTAAACGAAGCAAGCAGTCTGGTATTATAGTGTCCGTGGCCTATATTGAGTTCTCCGCAGAACGAACACAGATAATCGATTGTACGTTTTCAGTAGCAGAGTTCCTTGTTGATATCCAAGATGGTTACAAAAACAATGGTGGCCATCGATTAAAGCCACCCCATCCTCAGGAAGACGTAACAGCACTCAAAATACTTGCAGGACTCAAGATACACTGCGCACACAATAAAGACTGGC
>JAHWFP010223114.1:117778-139325 GCA_023313725.1 Lithobius niger | reverse complement strand
CGATCGTGATTGGTCAAGACCAGGAGGAAGAAGTCGATTACTTCGATGTTGATTTTGGCATGTTGGGCAAGATCAGCCAAATTCAGTTGTGGGATGGTGACTTTCCACACACAGGAACAGGTAAAATTTAAATTGTAAAGGTTTTGTTTAACGCCACCGTAATTCTCATTTAAAGAAATCCGTCAAAAACCAATAACGGTATAAGCGAAGCTGGCTAGTCTCCTAATAAGTTAGGTCTCATGACGTAGTGATATCGTTAAACCAAGAAAAGGCCTCCAAGGTTAACCCTATAAAAAAGCAAACACGGTTTGTTGCCACCTTCTTTTATTTCGTTGGCTCTGTTTTCATTTGGATTTATAAATTTAAGGTATTAACCCAAGAGTAAACAGAATTATCCGCATGCTTGAATGAGTTGCACATACGTCAATATGTGATCTGTGGGATCGTAAAATAGTACGGTCAACGTACAATTTCAACAAAACTAAGAAACTAGTAATACATTTAAAATCTGAGCGCTGATCGGGGCGTAGATGTAGCGCATTTTTATGTTTATGGGCTTTTTCTTATTAATATTAAACACACACACACACAAAAAAACATTTAAATGTTAAGACTGTTTGGCAAGTTTTATTCCAGGCGTAAAAAATAAAAGATGTAGCGCTTTTATTGCAACCTTTAAAACACTCCACGCGTGTCACGAGCACGCTCAGGGTGCAAGAAATTAAATAGCATTGTGAATCAGCATCGACTGTGATGGCATCAAAAGCGAACCTACAAACGTTCGGACAGGAGCATAATAGCAAAATCATGAGAGTATGTTTCTACAACTTCCACTTCATGGCTAAGTCTACGGTGGCACAAGCATCTGTTAGTAGAGGTCGCCACCTGTATGAGACGGTTGAAGGTGTGAGCAAAGACGTAAAGGTTAATATTAGGTTGCTTGTTTTTGTTTGTTATTTTTGCTTTTAAGGAGCACGAATGCAAACTGGGTTGTCCGCCTCACGACCATTATAAAAACAATTATCTTGAGGAATCCAAACGGAAAACCTAGGATTAAATTTAAGTCATTTGTTTTTAAACAATATGTTGTTGTTATAGTGGATGTTACTTAGGGGAACAGAAACCAAACCGGGTTATGTTTGCCACTGCAGACGACTGGAGGGACAATTTAGCAGGAGACATCCAAGTTGGAAACGTAGGATATATTCACATTCCTTAATCCACATGAGCACGAACCTCCACTGGACCCTGCTCGCCCCGTAAGTGCCACGGTGCGGTTGAGACCAGAAGTCCAGTAGGTGTTAAAATGTCTAACAATGCCAAAATGATAACTAATTTTTTAAAACGGTACTTCAACTTATAGTTGGTTTCGTTCGAGGGAAACCTAATCCCTTTTTATTTGTGAATCTTCACAGCTATGAGTTACGCGGGGATAGGAGCTCTAATGTTAGAAAAAAAAACATTAGAGCTCGTATCCCGTGGAACTCGCAGCTGCGAAGATTCACAAATGAAAAAGGGATTCGAGTTGCCTCGAATGAAACTAACTATAATTCGAACTCAAGGGTTGTTTTTGCTCACTACTAATGCATGATAATAAACCCAGTTTGTGTTTGAAATGTGTGCGCTTGTGTTTGTGGGTTTCTGTTTTAATTATATTTCGTATGAATGATTATGTGTTTTTTATGTGTATATTTTTCGATTTTTCACTTTTTTAGGTATTTTCTTGTTTACGGCGCTTGTTTTGTAAGAGTTTGTGAGTTAAAGTTTTTGTTCTTGTGCCTGTATTTGTTTGTGTTTTGTGTGTATATCTTTTGCGGGAGTAAGACGGGAGCAGGGCGTACAAAGACGATTCACAGGCCCTGTCAGAAGGCCCGGATAGGCTTTCGCACACACATACTCCTACTTCACCCGAGATATTAATTGTGGCCGTGTTAAGATACGTGCTGTTCTTTCAGGATACACGGTAACCTGCGATGCTAACTACCTAGTTGCCAGGTAAAAGACCACATTAAAGTTTGAAGGTAAAAACAAGAACAACAACAGTTCTGTGGTCAGGGAGATATTTATTGCATCACTGCACAAGAGTTTGTTGCTGCCCCATAGAGCGTAAACAGTGCTAGGGAGATAAATCGTGAATGCCTTCCTATCAGATTCGAATAGGAACTAATTCCGTCAAGGTTCAACAGAAGGAACAGACACCCCTTAAAATGTTAACAACTAGGCAGAAACGTGGGTCGATACATGCATGTCCAGTCGTCCTTAATGATGCAGCATACAAGGGTAATTGACGGGAGGGATTCACCTTCAGTCTTCCCAATTCGGCATGGGTTAGTTCCGACGAGCGGCCATTTCTTTTTCTTCTCCTTGCAGGAAAAATTGAGACGTCAGCCGTGAAAAATTAAAAAAAGAAAGTTCGTATCCGCGTCAAGAGAGGAGTGCAGAGGTTACATTGTTAGAGGCGTTAAAGGGTTTAAAGGGTTTAACGAGCGTTAACCGCTCCTGGTCATCTGCCCGAAGCCCTAAGGCCCTATGTCTGCAACAGCCAGATTCCCAGGCGGTCACCCACCCAAGTATCAATCCAGCCCAATGCTGCTTAACTTCGGGGATCTGACGAGAACCGGTGTTAGAACCGGCGGGGTGGACAGCAACAATATAGAGATAGAAGCCAGGTCAGCTTAACAAAGTACCTAAGACACTCAGAGCTAGCGGCAGTATTACTTGACAATGGAGAATAGGAGAACAATCCTTAAGAGACGACAACAAAGAGACCAGCCAAAGCAGAAGCAGTGTGCATTCTTAGCCCACTAAAACAATCACGGAGATCATACATCAATAATGTTACCAGCAGAACTCTACACGAAAATACTAGCTTGCTTCTAGATACGTTAAACTTAAAGTTCATAAGTGAATAAAATCGTGTGGGCAGTGCTAGCTAACAAGTCCCACGGTTCATAAAGAAACGGGCAGGCGGCAAAAAGAGAAGAATGGAAATATTACCTTGTAATTTATACTTTTTACAGAAAAAGGTGCTAAATTACGTTGCGTCGCATATTATTGTCATTTTTCATTTGCGAAATATCCAACATCTGTGTTTATTTGTTTGCTGAGTGTATGTGTGCGTATGCATCGAGTTTGTACGTCACAATTTTTGTTCTCTAGGATTGGAGTTCAAATTACAGTATGTTTCTGTCGAATGAACTCTAATCCTTTTTTTATTTCTGCAACTTTACAGTTGTCAGTTCTCAGTAGATACGAGTTCTAACGTTTTTTGCCCCTAAGGGTTGAGGTCGTTTTTTGTTCAGGTAATTTATTGACTTTTTCGCATCCTTTTTATTATTGTTGGTTAGGTCTGGATTATCCCGTGTGTGGCCAATATCCGACCGATTTTATTTGTAGAGTAAAGGAGTATTCGAATTTCATATTTATGTCCATGTTTTGGCCAAGCTTTGTTCATGTCTGTCCTTGACGGCAACACACTAGCGTGTTTCTAGATTTATCAAGTGTCACAGTTGATTATTAAAATTGAAGGCTTTGCACCCTACGGTTGAAAACTTGACAGATTTAAGCGTCAACACGAATCGTTTCATTCTGCTTCCTACTAACGTATTTATGTCGTTGGGCGAAATTGTTGCTCTCCCCGTGTCCAAGGATCGTTGCATTCCTTTTCCGATCGTTCTATTGTTATTATACGCTGCAGCAATGTAATATTTTCACATTGTTCGCCCATCCTGATCCTGCTCCCTAAAAGGAAAAAAAAACGGTTGATCGATTGTACTCACCACTTACATTGATTAGCCATACACGCTGCACTGCACTGCTCAGTGACTGAGGTTGGCGCTAATGATCAAGTTGTCGACGCGCCATTAAGCCTCAATCCCCCCCCCCATACACGCTCCTAGTATTTTCATTGGTTCTCTGCTAGTAGCTGCATTATTGGCCATTCTTTTCTACAAATAACCAAAGTACTAAAACCTACTATTCTGTTGAACTTAAATCACTGAACCCTCATGATTTCAACTCCTGTAGTATAATAACTACTAATAATAACTACTAGTAGTAGTATAGTATAGTATAGGTATTGTACTAGTAGTAGTATAATAACTAGTATAATAAAAGAAAATTTCCTTTGAAGTTTTCTCCTATGAAAGTGAACGTAAATATTAGAATTAGTAAACAGAGATGAAATCGTTTGAGGTTTAATGCAAGATTTAACTGAACTAACATCAAAACAGCAAAGGAAGACGAATAAGCTTTCCTGTAAGGTTTCAGCCACCACATGAAACTTTTCTGCTTTCCTTAACCATTGCAACCACGAAAAATACAATCAGCGCTAATAATATCAAAATAATAACAACAAATAGTAGTGGTCATCGTGGCTGAGCGGTGAGAGAACTCAGTCTGGCTGCTGGAGGTTTGCGGATCTGGTCGAAGCCCTGAGAAAGGGGTCCGTGGCAAAGTCTCCACCAGGACTGCCGGCCAGGGTAGCGTGAGAGGCTACCATGCTTCGTCAGCGGTTATGGAAACTATTCTGGCCAATTATGGACAAGCGTTTGGCCGCTACGATGATGGGAGGTTTCCCGAATCAAATCCCCAGGTTGCCTCTTCCCGTTACCAGATATTTTTCTTCTCCAAAAAAAAACTGGTAATGAACAAAAATAAGCCGACTCGGCCATAAAAGCTTTAAATTGCTTCGGCGGACTTAAGGCTCAAAAGAAATTTTTTTTTAAAACCTATTAAAAAAAATTAGAGAAAAGGGTAACCAACAGCTGTTTATCGTATTATTGTGTTAGGTTTTAATTCAATGCATATTAAATTAGTGCACAACTTTAAAGAATTTTGACGCATAAACGTAAGAGTATTAACCAACTGTTAACCATATAACATATGGATGTAAGTATTAATACATTTAGTACTGTAAAGGAAAAGATGCCAAAAAAAAAGAGGTGTAAGCCATCAGCTTCACACTAACACGTGTAAAGGAATCTCCAGCTTACCATGAATGAAAAATACAAACACGGTAGCCATCAAGTGCAGGTGAAATACGAAATCGCCAGGATTTTATGATTTCAGTTAAAATTTCCTCAAAATAGCCTTTAAAATGTAATGCTCTAAGGAACAGATACAAGAAAAAGACATGTAAGCCATCAGCGTTGCAGTAATAAGTGTAAAAGAAGCGCAGCCTTTATTGGTAACAAAAAAAGCAGAAAGTTAAAAAGCACTTTAGTTATTAAAAATACAAACAGAGTAGCCATCAAGTGCAGGTGAAATACGAAATCGCCATGATTTCATGATTTCAGTTTCGATTTCAGTTGTGATTTCGTATTTCACCTGCACTTGATGGCTACTCTGATTGTATTTTTAATAACTAAAGTAATTTTTAACTTTCTGCTCTTTGTTAATATAAATGAAGGCAGCGCTTTTTTTTACACTTATTAGTGCAACGCTGATGGCTTACATGTCTTGTTCTTGAATCTGTTCATTGGAGCACTACATTTTTAAGCCTATTATCCGTATTTTAAACCCTTAAACGTCGTTTAATACTAAAGTTTGCTTTTTCTTGGAGATATTTAGATGGATTAAATAAATAAAATTTCAATGTATGATTATATTGAGATGAACAATTTTTGAGATAAATCAGATACACGAGTTAACGAGTTTGACGTAAAGAAGATAACCGAAATTTGCACGACAAGGGATAACCAAGATTAGGTTAGATAAACAATGTCTGAATTAAATGAGATAAACGTGATTAGAGGTAATTATCATATGATAGGTAATTAGGCTAGATATCTAATATTTATAGCCTACTAACATTTATTTTGATGCTAAGTTCTCGTCGACTGCTTCCGACAAAATTCGTATACGAGTTTTATACCCACGGTTACTATTCAGGATTCTTGTCTCCAAGAACGATCTTAGTATTAAACTAGAGGAAGCCCGTGGTACGCACGGCCGTTATTGGATCAACCGTTTGCATCACTGGTACTGTTTGGTAGAATTTTTAAAAAGTTTGGAAAACTTGTGTTTTTCTTCAGCAAATAACACAGTAACGACAAAAGGCCATGGCCATATTTAATACTTGTAATTAGGATTATAAAATTTTAAATTGGCTAATTGGTTCAATCTTTAGGGAAGAGAAAAAATTCCGTCTAAAAGTGAGAAATATAATGTTGCATTCACGTTAAACAGCGTTAAGTCCTTGTTAGTACCAGCTTTTTAGGCTATAAAAATTGAAAATTTCATTGGTTCGATCTTTAAATGAGAGCAAAAGTGTCCAAATGACAACAACAACAACAAAAACAACAACAAGAACAGAAAGAGGATTGCAGTCTAATTAAAAGTGGATTCAAAAGGCCCTGGCCATTCTTAATACCTACATGTTAGACTATAAACTTGAAAATCGGTTCGATCACTAGGTGAGAGCAAAGTTGGCCAAACAAGAATAATAACAACAATAACAAGAATATTGTCATCACCGTAAAATAACTGTTATAAGAATTAGATCATTTTTTATGCCTACGTTTTAAGCTATAAAAATTGACAAATTTGTTCGAATCTTGTTGGGAGCACAGTCTCATCAAGAACAACAACAACAAAAATATTGTCGTTACAATAAAATAGCATACAAAAGGCACCGTTCTTTGTTTTTACCTAGATTTTAAGCTGTAAAAAGTAAAAATCGGTTTGTTGGTTTGATCTCTAGGCAACAGTAAAATTTCCCCAACAAGAACACAACAACGACAAGAATATTGTAGTCGCAACAAAATACCATTCAAACGTAATAGGTCTAGTTCATGCCTACGTTTGAAACTATAAAAGTTGAAAATCGATCCATTGGTTCGATCTCTAGCTAACAGCAAATTTACCCGACACGAATAGGAACAACAACAAGAACATTGTAGTAACATTAAAATAGCGTTCACAAGGCCCTGGTCGTTGCTGGTCCTTGTAAGGCCTAACATGTTGTTGGGATACATTTTGGGATACATAAATTGAAAATCGAGTCATTTGTGCCATCTCCAGGTGAGAGCAGAAATTTCTCCAACAAGAATAACAACAACAACAACAACAAGAATATTGTAGTCACATAAAATAATGTTCAAGGTCTAGGTCTTCTTCATACCCTGCAGTGGATTTAGGGGGTGCGACGGGTGTGCCAAAACCCCTTCGATGCAAAAAAAAAATCTAGCTTAACACAATTTAGCCTTGACCTTCAAATTTGTTTGTTTACTTGCTGACGAATGATAAGAAGAAAAAGGTTATAAGTTACTGGGATTCAAATTACCCCTTAGGGATTCACGGACGGTGAGTTACCAGACTGAAGTCCCACACGGTAGTAGAGAAAAAACGGAGGATTCAAAAATTACATAACACGTTTTTATTTTGCAATGTAGACCATCTGTCTCCCATTGTGGTAACATTGCCGTAAACCCGACCACGTGAAAATACGTTAGATATTATCACTCTTTAATTCGTAAGGGTAAGAAAGGGTAATCATGCCCCCAAACCCCATCAATTGTATACATTTTTTTTGATTACTTCGTTCTAAAGAGCTGTGCTTAGTACCAAGGCATAATGAACATTAATTTTTTTAAAAAGGACAAAATTTCCAGTTGTAAACCGAACTTAAAAAATAATTTAGCTAAAAGAATTTAGAGAAAAATTGAGTAAAAAAATAATTTTGGAATAATTAATGGTTACGTAAATCTTCGCCATACTTCTGCCTCCCCCTTCGCAAGAGATGCTAACACATCTGCTCATCCCTCTTCCCCCTCCTGGCATGCACGGAATTTGCGAACGCCTTCGAAGGGAAAGGATTGAAGCTGAATCGAGGTATTATGATTAATAATTTATCTTTAAAAAACCGGAAAATCGTGTGTTCAAAAGTCCGAAAAGGCACTAAAAAGTTTTAAAATTTATAAGCTTCTAGTGCTATACCACAGACCCCGCTGGAGAGTTTATAGTGCTCTTCCAGACCCCCTAGTTGGCATGGAATTCCTGAATTCCAGAAATTCCTTGATGGGCCATTGTTCGTACCAACGTTTTAAGCTATTAAAATTTAAAATCAGTTCATTGGTTCGATCTCCAGGCGAGGGCAAAGAGTTCCACAACAAGAACAACTCCAACAATAACAACAAATTTTTATTCTATGGATGACAAGTGAACTATAGTTGTGACACGACCCCAAATACTTAATGGCTTATGTCAATTTTGGGGAATGCTATACGGTTTCAAAGTTTGATGTTTAATGGAAGTTCGTGCTTAGGCTTATGTAATGAATGCAATCACGGTACTTGACAAAAGAAATGTAATAATAATCAAACCAATTGAACCAGTGAATCGGTTATTATTATTATCAAGGCCGTGCTTATTAGAGTTCGTTTGTGCACGATAATTTCAGAAAATTGGACAGGAGGCGGAGGCGGCGGAGCGGCTAACAATGTCAAAATGTTACAATGCTGCACCATGTAACAATAGGGTAACAATAGGCGAGGCGCACAATATCGGATTATAGCTCACTCGAACAAGATGCAACGATGGTTGGGTGCCGGGAAACTAACATTGTCGTTGTTTGAGTTAGCTAGCTCGTTGTGGAGAACCAAAATTAAATGGTCTTGATTTTGTCTTAAATCTTCAAGTTTTAAACCATAGCGTGCGAAGTCTTAAATTTTGAGGCCTACATAATTGGGCGGCCGACATGAATGAGTGACTTATTTACTTTTTCAATGCGGGCTTCGGGAAGCCAGTTGAATTGTTTCCGTGATTGTTTGCCATGATACTGCAACAATCCAGAATCAACTACTAATCGAGATGACGCATGCTAAATCTAGACACACGCTAATGTGTTGCCATCAAATAATAATCATGGGACAAACCTTGGGCGTAACCTGAACATAAGTATGCATTTCTAATGTTCCGTTTTTTCGAAAACAAAAATCGGTGGACAGTGGACACATGATAGACTAGACCGTAACAATTAATATAAAAAGGAAGCGAAAAAGCCAACAAACTAACTGAGAAAAAACATTAGAGCTCGTATCCCCATACTCGCAGCCGTGAAGGTTCACTCGAAGAGTTCACTTGAACGAACGCAACGAACGAACGCAACGAACTATAATTTGAACTCCAATTCGCAAAACGTAAACCCACAAACACACACAAGATAACGCCATAAACAGCAAAACGCTACAAAATTTAAATATAAAAATGCATACACAAAATGAACACGTAATTACTGAAACGAACTTACCACTTCAAACGACCTTCAAACACAAACACAGGCAAAAATATGCCTTAACTAGGAGTCTGCTTGTTTCACAAATTATAAATGCACTTAAAATATACATATACCCACTCACACGAAACAGATTTAATATGAAACAACAAACACAGAAGAATATAAAAAAAAGTCTGTATAATACACAAATTATGCGTTCACGCCCAAACACCGAAACATTAAACTTTTCAAACATAAACTGGGCTTTCTTTCTGACTTAACCATTGATCAATAACAGTCCTTCTTTTCTGGTATAGGAGTTCAAATTATAGTTCGTTACGTTCGATTGAACTCTAATCCGTTTTTATTCGTGCACCTTCACGGCTGTGAGTATGGGGATACGAGCTCTAATGTGTTTTTTTTCTAAACGGCGTTTGGAGAAACTTTATTCACACCTATAGATCTAAACAATGAACCAATTATAACTTAAAATCTATGTACGCTAATAACAACGGCCAGATAGTATTCAATGGTATTTTAATGCGATTACAATATCATTTTTGTTGTTATTTTTGTTGGGGACAATTTTTCTCTCACTAAAGATCGAAATTTTTTTTAAAAATGGTGGTGGTCTCTCCTGGAGTTTGACTCAATTAGAGTGTTGGTTTTCTTCGAATCAATCTTGTGCTTCGTTTTCTTGCAGTGGACTGCGATGCCGTTATCATCTTTGTCATCACGGACGTTCTCTCGTTCTCACCCCCTTTCTAGTTTCACCTATATATACTACATCAGAGTCCCTGCAAGGAATTCGATGCACTGCTTCTCCGGTGTTTCTCACTCTTCTCATTTCAGTTTCGTCTTTGGTTTTTTGTGTCTCCCTCACACTTTTTTCCATCCTTGTTCACTTTCAGCTTTATGATGCACTTTCTCAGGGTTTTACCGCGTTTTTTAAGAATGTCGAAGGAACCACGTTTTTGAAGAATGTCGAAGGAACCACGTTTTTGAAGAATGTCGAAGGAAGCACGTTTTTTTGAAGAATGTCGAAGGAACCACGTGTTTGAAGAATGTCGAAAGAACCACGTTTTTTTTTAAGAATGTCGAAGGAACTACGTTTTTGAAGAATGTTGAAGTAATCTCGTTTTTTAAGAATGTCGAAGGAACCACGTTTTTGAAGAATGTTGAAGTAACCACGTTTTTGAAGAATGTCGAAGGAACCAAGTGTTTGAAGAATGTCGAAGGAACCACGTTTTTTTGAAGAATGTCGAAGGAACCACGTTTTTGAAGAATGTCGAAGGAACCACGTTTTTGAAGAATGTCGAAGAAACCACCTTTTTGAAGAATGTCGAAGGAACCACGTTTTTGAAGAATGTCGAAGGAACCACGTTTTTGAAGAATGTCGAAGGAACCACGTTTTTGAAGAATGTCGAAAGACTGAGAAAGTGTATCACAAAGCTGAAAGTGACCAAGGATGGAAAAAGTGTGAAGGAGACACAAAAAGCCAAAGACGAAACTGAAATGGGAAGAGTGAAAAACACCAGAAAAGCAGTGTATCAAATTCCTTGCAGGGACTGTGATGCAGTATATACACTATAGGTAAAACTAGAAAGCGGGTGAGAATGAGAGAACGGCCATAATGATCAAGATGATATCGGCATCGCAGTTCACAGCAAGAAAACGAAGCACAAGATTGATTGGCAGAATACCAACACACTAATTGACTCAAAACTACAGGAGAGACTCACAGTCCCAGACCTCAGATGCTGCGAATCCCTAGCTATACAACATCATGAGCTGAAAGGGATGAACCTTATGAATATGCACTATTTTTTTCTGGTGTGGGATGGGGATGTAAAATCTCCCCTTAATTCCAGCTCCTAGCTATTTTTATAGTGGCGAAAAAATTGTGGCAGAACCGTATGCATCGAAAATCTGGTTCTTTTTTGGAAGCTATGATGTACCGCAAATTTATTTTCTCCATATCGACAGCTCGCTCGGCCGGACGGTGAGTGTCATTGATAAACTAAATTTAGGTCAGAATAATGTGAGATTTCTATTTTTGCAAAACAGTAGCTATAATATACTTGCAGGCTTTTGTTAAACAGACAGGAAGGGACAGGGTATTTCCGATTTCTGGGGTGCAGATAACGACGTTTTGTGACAGTAATGGCATTATCTCATGGGCAAAAAATAGCCTTGTTTTACGGGAGGTTATCATTCAAAAGCAACGTGCGGGTTGGCGGACTTTATTTGCATTTTTAAACTCTAGCCTGTATGGATAGGAAAAAAAATTGTAGGTTGACATACAATTTTATCTAGGCGAACATTTTCCCTTTTATTCCAAAAGCAAGCACATTTTTTTTCTGATTGGCTTTGCCAAAACTGTTAACAGTATCGCAAGCTTTGCAAAATGGGTAGATGTTTCTATCTTTACAAGACCATTGTCTGTGGAACAGTGGGGGCACAAAATTTCTTTTAAAAATATGTGATGTATGGGTAGAGGAACAAATAGAAGGAATATAACAGCTATCTGCCAGTCTGCTTGTTACATATTACGCTAAATTGCTCGTAGATCTCGTGCTCCCTGTTTGTTTTGAAAAGTAAGCGAAGTCATGCAAAAAAATATCTGAAACCAAACAAGTTTTGCGAGAGTTTGGTAGGCAGCGAAGGTTGAAGCCCTCTGATAGGGCAGAAAGCACGCAAGGCATACAACACATCAGCAATAATTTTCGACACCTTTATTTTTGTGTCTTGATCACGTAATACACAAACAACATGCGAACAATGAAATTAAAACCAACAAAATCTAAAAACTGGTTGTACCCGACACCACCAAATACTTACCGACACACTGGAATTACTATTTACAGGTGGGAAACCCACGCTACCCAAGTCAGGTTGCGGCCAAAATATCTCTTTCTCTGGCACCATCTCCCGGCCTAAAAGTCTCCGCACGGCACCTTTTTGCCACTTTTGCCTGCTATGTCGCTGGGTTTGGGGCAGGGTGGCCTGATGGTTAGCACGACCGTCTCCAGTGCCAGAGGTCCCGGGTTCAAATCCGGCCTCAGCCACCCCTCGCATAGAGAAGGGCCATCCTTCGGACAGAGAAGAGCCCTGTGTTGTCTCGTGCTCATGTCGATTGTGGCATGTAAAAGAACCTAGGATTTCTGATAGGTTTTACCTAGCAAAATTGACCCTCTCTCCTTCTGGCAACATGGCTAACGCTGGGTGCACGTCAAAAAACTACAGCTATGTAGTTTGGTTTTTACAGCGGAAGCAAAATTTGTTTTGAAAATGTCAGTACCGTGTACAAGACGTTACCTTGTAATATGGAAAGACGTAATTTTACTTGCATTTTGATAAAATCCATGCTTTGTATTGTATAAGCTAGATCATAAGCAAATATAAAGCAGATGGTGAAAAAAAAGATGCCCGCCTGCACACACAAAAAAAATTATTTTCGGCCTGAAACAACTTTTCCTAAATGGTCTTTCTTACAAGACATATTTTACAGATCTTTTCATTTTTAAAACAACACTAGAATTTGTTTTAAAGTTTATTACAGTGTAGCCTATTATAAACTTACAAATATTCAACTACAATATTATTATAATGTCCATTTTTTTTTTAAATGAATAAATCCAAAATAATTTTTTCCCTATAATAATGAGACGTCGGTATGTGTGCTGGCATAGATCCCCATAGTTCTGTGGTAACAAAGACGCAAACTGGAAAATGTTGGCTATACATACAACTTTTTTTCAAAAGTGAAAAAAGCAAGTTAAATCCTAATTCACGATTTACTAATTATCTTGTTCAACTTAAGAATGTATAATTTCATAATAATACTTGATGTATTCTGATTTACAAACGGATACAATAATCATTATTACTCATCATTATTGCATCATTTATAACCAATTCTACTTTCTAAAGTTTCAAGGTTGTACAAAATTAAAAGTTATAACTGTGAATAAGAATTTGATTTCATTTTTTGTTTAAAAAAAAGTTGTATCATTCATGGCGTTAGCCGTGTATCATACATGGTGATAGCCGTGTGTATATATGATAAGAAGTCCTCTCTCCAGCAAAACTAAAACTATTAATTTCTTTGTTTCTATTCAATATATTTCGACTAAACTTTTCCAAACTTTACACCAACCTTTATGCAATTCCGTGCAAGAGTAAACGTAGGAAGCCACACGAAAATTTGAAAACTGTTCACTTGTTGTTGTTGTTGTTCTGGTTCTTGTTCTTGTTCTTCTTGGCTGACATGGTTTCAGAAAAAAACTAGTGCACCTACCTAAAATCTGACACATGATCTGAGTAAAAAATTTCCCTGGGCTTCAATCTTACAGGGACCACTTTTTCAATTGGTCCATCCATTCCAGCGTTACGGGACCCTAAACGATCATTTTGATTGTTTTACATTGTTTTAACCATTGTATTTAGGGAACAATGCCACTCAGCAAACTCCGATCCATTCTTCGTGCGTTCAACAATAGATTGCATGCGTAACCCTTTATAGCGCGACACCATAGCCGTAAAAAAGGTACACGGATAAAAATTGTCGAGTTTTAATTGAAATAGTCAAATGTACAATTCAGAAAATTGCATCTGTTTAAGTGCTGTTGTGCTTTACCAATCATATACGTTACGTAAAGCACAATAGCACTTAAACAGATGCAATTTTCTGAATTGTACATTTGACTACTTCAACAAAATACATTCCTTGGTGATGATGATTACGGAAACTCTTTCAAGGAAGTCTTTAAAGATCCTTCAGGGTTTTTTCATGGATTTTTTTGTAGGGGGATTAGGAGTTTTCAGGGTGGTTTTTAGGGACCCTTCAGTGTGTATTAATGGACATTTTGTGGGAGGGGATTAAGGGAAGCTTTTTAAGGGTCATTTTCAGGGATACTTCAGGGTGCTTTTATAGACTTAGGGAGGATTTTGAAACAAGTTATTATTTTTCAAACTAAATAAGGGTTTGGAGTTTAAAAGATGTTAACTTTTCGATAAAGAGTTTCAAATTTCTCTTACACAAAGGCTCAACAATAGTTAAAGAAATACAGATGCAAACCTATTTACGTTGCCTTTTGGACTTATACGCCAGACTGCCTGTACGGGGAATCGAACCCACGACCTCTGAAAACAGATGTGCATCTCCAATCCCTGAGCCATACTGACACGTGTCAGTATGGCATAGCGGTAGGACCTTTGCCTTTGGTTTCAGAGGTCGTGGATTCGATTCCCCGCTCAGGCAGTCTGACGTATAGGTCCAAGGCAACGTGAATAGGTTTGCATCTGCATTTATTTTTCTCTTACACACGTGCAGTTACCAGGTTTTCGAACAGCCTTTAGTATTTTTTTGGTATTTATGTATTTGGTAGTATTAAATCATCAGTGTTTACCAATCTCAAGACCCCACAGAATATTGGTGAAAAGGATTGCAAAAATACTACTTCTTGGACATAGTTTCTACCCAAAAAACGAATGTCTAGATGGGATTATTGCCCTTGAGATAATGGCCTGAATGTAAAGCAAAGCAAGTACTTTAATTTCGTTCGAATCACAGAGAGCTGGTTGCTTTTGAACATAGCATGCAGCAAGCGTTTGCAAAATGATTTCTGTTACTTGAATTTTGATGCTTAGCTTAATGGGGGGGGGGGAATTTCTTGCTCTAGTTAACCCAACCTTTAGTTTTGATAAGCCATCCTTTTCATGCAAGCAGTTAGAATTTGTCTTTGCTGTATTTCTGATAAAATTTCAACCATCTTGTTTCTGGCTCCGTTTCTGTGTCCATCTCGTTTCCGTGTCCGTCTACTGGCCAAAGTAGATTTTTACAAAAGTATCAGTCTTTTAATCAAATTAGTTGGACCATCGAAGTATTCATAATCACCTCTGCTTGAATAATCTGCTCGATTAACCATGCCTGTCCCTTTCCGTTTAGTAGTTTTAATGTCCTCCCAAATCAGAGCAATGAACGATACATACTTGGCACTGCGAATAGATAAGGTTTTACGAGTGGAGCAGTCGTTGTTCTGATAAATGGCGTAAAAATCTTTTAACATAGCGCGTAATCTTTAAATCTTTTCAAATCTTTAAAAACTAGCAAACTCCAAATCCACGTCTCCCGTTATACAGCCCTACAAAAGCAAAAGGCTTTATGTCACAAAAAACTAAATACGGAGAAAAAGGCTTAAAACAAACTCTGTTTAGTATAGGTTTGAGTTGGAGTTGATGCCTCCTGCCTTGGCTTTTCTTCGTGTTAGAGCAACCCATGTATAGAGCAGTGACACGACGTAGTATTATTGTATATAACTCTATGCTGTAGTCTTAATGGGTTAGCTGCAAGGGGCACTGCGGAGAGAACAGAAGGGCATCGTACTGAAGCTGATGCTGTTAAGAGTGAGTTATGAGACCTAAAACGCGCGATTTTTGTTGTTGGAGAAAACAACGTTATTTTAAGCCAAAGAAATCCGCTCTTCCGTTGTTTTTCCCTCCATTTTTATGTAGTGCACCTTGTAGTTATGTCCTCCAATTCCCATACTTGGAGCCAATATGGCGCAAATGTCACTGCTCTATAAGGTGGCACAGTGTACTGTTGGGTATAATGCTGACACACAATGCCCCACCACTATTTAATTTTTTTTAATTTTGTGATTTGAAGCCTTTTTCCTTTGCAGGGCTGCATACTGCTCCCCACTGATGACTAATCCATTATCAAATATTTTAACCGATTTATTCCCTCACCTATTTTCGTGTTATACTGTAGCTCTAATTCTGGGTCAGTCTCCTTGGGATTTTCGAACAATTTTACCATGAAATATTTAGCAGTTTGTCCAATAACTGGCCAGGTCTATACTTTGTTCCACATTATGTTTTCAGAAAACTGACTGTATGACGCCACGTTTTCTTCCACTACGAGTGCAAAAAAATCCGTAAACATCCCATTCGTAAACTCTAACAGTAACTTTGTTGAGTCTCCAAGTGTGATAGCGACATGATTTTGCACTCTTAGTGCAAGCAAACGAGTCGTCATCCAGTCACTTTTCTGAAAACCTAATGTGGAACAAACTATATCGAGGGAACGAAGAGTAGCAATGTTAGGAGCTTCTGGGAGTAGAAAAGAGTCTAGCTAGTATTGCCGAATATGTGGGGGTGAGTGAAGAGCAGGAGCTCATAGACGAGTATTCATTTAGGGAAGGAATCTCGGGAGGAATTCATAATATTAGGGCCGGAGTGGGGGGGGGGAGGGATTGAGGCTTAATGGCGCGTCGACAACTTGGTCATTAGCGCCAACCTCAGTCACAGTGCAGTGGAAGTTTGGACGAGGCTGAAATTGAGAGGGGTTGCAAATGGCTTTTCACTAGAAGTAACGGCTTCGGAAGGATCCCACGATAAACCCGTTACATGATGGGGGGGATGAGGCTTAATGGCGCGTCGACAGCTTGGTCATTAGCGCCAACCTCAGTCACAGTGCAGTGGTCCGGGTTGCCACTGCACCACACATTACAGAGACATGGGTGTAGTTTACGTGCACTGAGCTTTTACACCGCTGACTGAACGTTTTACAGTACCAACAGATTTTTTTACAGCACCAACTACTGGTTTTAGAATGATTACTACTGGGTATAAAAAATACTTGTAACGATTATTCTTGCCCTTTGTCACATAACCAATGATTAAACTTCTTAGTTAAAGGTTTTTTAAGTTTTGCGATTTCCCGTTTTGTCTCCGTTCTTTTTTTCATAAATAACGAACCTTTATATCGTCCCTTGTTTAATGTTTTATTTAGGAGAACCTGCCCTAAAATAAGGTGCAAATTTGGAAATTCTTTCCTTTAATGTAATTGCCCCAGAATTTTCTTTACCTTAAATGTGTTGAAATGCGGGCCTAAAGCATATTTTAAATTTTGATTTCGTCAATTTTTGTGGGATTTCCATATCGGCACATTTTTGGTTAATTTTATTAGACTTTTATGCTGCTACTTTGATAACGTCGGTAACAGTTGGTGCATATGAATGAGATTAGGCTCTAAATCATCTGTATACATAGTACTGTTATGTGGACTAAGGTAATTTTTCTAGCCTACTACATTTTTTTATATTTTATAATAGAATCACAATTTGCATACAGCGAAAACTTATAAAGCCCAACATTTGAGATTTTATTTAAAACCACGCCGAAAGTGTGTAGAAGTATGATTTTAGTCCACTTTATAGTGACCAAACCTGGGAACTGGTGTAAAAAATTTCAAGCTATTATCAGAATTCGAAGTAAAGTTATAACGTTTTTAGTGATTGACCGCCTGAAATATTTGCGATCCAAGATCGAAAATCAAGTTTGAATGTGAAACTTTTAAGCTTACACAATGCTACCTGGGGCGGGCCCCCCCCCCGCAAAAAAGTGGTTTTGCTACTAAAGGTCTCCGTTTATAAAAAAAACTGTTGTACCATGAAAGGAACACGTGTTTCCTAAAAAAAAAATACCTAAAAAAAATTCTTTTAGGAATATTTTTAGGGAAGGCGTCCCCTTAATATTGATAAGAACCCATAAGGCTCGTTCCAACTATTTTGAAACAACGTTTTAAAGTTTGAAAATTCAACGTCAAGAACAGCATGATTTTTGTAAACATCCCCCAAATTTACTTTTATCAGGGGGAAAGCGTTAGTAAATGTGCGTTAACTTTGACCACTTGTTCCAAAATTTTTTGTATAAGACTGGATGCAATAAAAAAAAATGGCGTTTGAATGACGTCCTTGCGCAAAGTAGCGCTAATTTTTTTTCTTGTGTAATAGGCAATTGTGAAAAAAAATCAGGTTTCTAATTTTGGGTTTAGTTCTTCTTCTGGAATTAAATCTATTTGAGAAATAATGATAAATTGTGCCCAATTTTTTTCCTCCATTTCAGCAAATATAGTTTTCAAAGGTTTGTATTTGGGCTGACATAAAGTGTTAGTGTAACTAAATAATCGGTCGTAGTTGAGAACAGGGACCTTCAACGATCTACCGGGTTGGTTCACTCAGTTGAACGTGTCTGACCTATAGCACAGCTATTTTCCGTGGTAAAGCATACACGAGCGAGATATGATGACATATTTGCTCCCAAACAAAATTAATGAATAATTATGCAATATATGACCGTTAAATAATTACTGAACGTTGAAATACACGTTATTAAAACAAAATGACAAATTCTTACTAGATTACCAAAGACGTGAGTAACTGACGTCCCTGCATCGAAGCCAATACAATGGCGTGCTTTTACTATGATCGCTTGCGACGGTGATCTCCGTCTGATAACAAACATTGCAATTTTCAGTCGCATTGTCGATTGTACTCATTCTCCGGTTAAGGCTACCATCATATTTAGCATTATCGAATTAAAAGCTACCAAGCGAGAAAATTGTCTTTGCGTAAACCTGCCCTAATAGTAAGTGGGCCCACCACATCGAGGCTGCGTAAATGCGTATATTCCAAGCTCCCTGGTTGAGTCAACCCTCGTTACAAATGAAATTAAACAGCAGACTCGTTTTTCCACAATTTGCTTGGCTTATAATTAATCCACCCAAAACCAAGACTTGTAGAAAAACCCGCCAAGTTTCCAAAAACGGTCGGCCTTTGAAGGTAGTGACATCATTCCACCAAGGAAAGGCCGCCAAGGTTAATCCTATTAGCCAAGTTAAACGCACATACTAATAGTTCGAAAGTTAAATGAAAAACTGTAGCAATCTTCAAGCTTTCAATTAACGTCCAAAGTATGATTCGGTGCGATTAACTTGGCTAGTAGGATTAACCTTGGCGGCCTTTCCTTGGTGGAATGGTATAACTACCTTCAAAGGCCAACCGTTTTTGGAAACTTGGCGGGTTTTGATACCAGTTTTGGTTTTAGGCGGATATCACAACTTTCATAGGACTGTGAACGTACATAGGGTTACACCGTCTGTTTAAGATGCTTCAATCCCATTTTTGCACACACTGATTAACAATCGCTGATTTCGTTCGCTTCGCTCACTCAATCAGCACATCCCCTTCAGTTGTTTTGTTTATCCCTGCAACTTCCCCTTAATTTTTCAAGATTTCGATCACATTTACTCATGCAGAAACCCCCGAAGGTCGCTGTTACTAAAACAGCAGAACGCGAAGCATTTGTTTGGAGGGGTATTAACAAAAAAACCCATTAGCTCGTGTATGCTCGTATTGTTGCGTAACCATCATCTAACGTGCATCCCTTTATTCTTACGCAATCCACGGCAACGTTAATGTTTCTTTATTTTGTCCTTCGTTACAGTTCAGTTTTTAGTTCGTCCAGGCTTTTACAATAAATCTAAGGACCAGTCTTGATTGTTGAAGCCATTGTTGCTTAAAATCTTTGGTTGCAAGTTGGAAAAGAAACTAAATTTACATTCGCCGGTGGCGAATTTCAAAACCCTCCCACGCATTTGTCCTGACCCCTACAACCCCTAAACCAACTGTACAAAAGACCATCTTCAGATCACCATGCATCCGTGTGCAAAAGTTCAGGTACGTAGGCCTTCTCAATTTTACACTAGGCTAGCCATGAGCAAGAAGGCTATGGGATTTAACATGGGAAAAATCTTATTAGCTAGCCAGCTAGCTAGCTAGACAGCTAGACAGTGAGCTAGACAGTAACATAAAACAACGTTATTGTGCATATTTTTCTCTATGATTGGTGGACACTCATCCTTTAAATTTTAGTTTTTCTTAATATCTGACCCTTCCCCTTACATTTTTCACAATTTGAAACATTTCTGTCGCATTGGGATTTATCCTCAATATGCCAAAATATGCTTTCAATTGCTTACAGTTAACAGACACATGTCTGCTAGTGAGACGCCTTTTTATCATTAACAATCAATTTTTAACAATGGGATATCTACAATGGGATGATCTACTGTTACTGGCGGTAACACACTAGCGTGTGTCTAGAATATCTAATATTATACTATTTTAGGTTCTGGTTGGCCACTCCGCGCGGATTTTTGGACAATGAATTGATCACGCCTGGTAAATATTTCTCTTCGAGCAGACGAACCAACATGGCGACCTTATCTCTCGCTTCATCGCTTTCCCGACGTGGAAAACCTCTGAAATCACTAGCTAGGGAGATTATTTGCAATGTTTTCAAATACATGGAGGCTCAGGACACAACACGGATGCTGAAACAACAAATTTATGAGACCAGCTTTGCCACTGGAAAATGTCAGAGAACGGTAAGCGTGTCTTGTCAGTAGGAAAGGAAACACCGATACCCAAATCAGGCCAAAACTACGGCATGACGATTAGGCCTAACGCCGCAGACGACGCCGCCACGGCCTAGCACATCGAAAGCTGAAGCGCGCAGAGAAATTGCCAAGCTTGCTCGCCCTTTGCAGCTATGATTCGACTTATATCGAAAGTCCAGAAATTGTTGCTCTACGCTGTAGTTCTTCCGTAAGTTAATTGCGTAGCTACAACCACCGTTTGTTTACTTGGACGAGATGTGGGCCAACGAACATCACAGCCGACAGATGAAGTGGCACGGCAAGGAAAAAACAGTTACGTGGCCGCCTCATACCACCGGAAAAAGTTCGACGTTTGATTTTATTGTATGCTGGCTCTAACGAAAAGGATTTGTAAATAGTGCTCAACTTCTTTTCATTAGAAAACTAAGACTGGGGATAACCATGAATAAATGAACGGCGAGTGTTTTAAAAAATGGTTAAAAACTACTACCTAATATTCCAGCCAACTTGGTGATCGTTATGGACAACGTTCCGTGTCATTCAGTTCGACTCGACAAGGCAGCAACAAGCAAAAGCAATAAGGCAGAAATTATTTCGTGGCTCGAAAAACAAATTTCTCTACCACTGCGAGCTGAATCTCATCGAGTTAATTTGGGCCCAAGTTAAAGACGAAATACGAGCATCCAACACAAAATGTAAAATTGCAGACGGCAAAACATTAACAACTACTGCAGTAGCCAATCTAACTCCTGGTGACTGGCAGAAATGCTTTATCCACGTTGTAATTTTGTACCACTTCAACAATCTCCCTAGCCAATGACGAAAACTGCCCATTTAGAGCTCTCACAACTAGCTGTCAAACATTTCGAAACAATTACCCGTAATTTATACAATAAAAACAACACGCTATCACCTAGACCCCTACACAATTTTTATATTATCAGTTTTGGAATAATAAAATATAAGGCCCACTCCTGATTTATTCTGGACAATCTTTTGGCCCTGTCATGAACGGAGATTTCCCCAGTTACGAAAGTCCAGGCATTTGCAATTTTCCAGTGTGGATCCTCCAACAAGCCATG
>JAHWFP010223114.1:53266-78964 GCA_023313725.1 Lithobius niger | reverse complement strand
TTTATTGTTTTACATGTGCACTTTTATAGGCTATATTTTTATCAAAAAATCTATGGGATTAGGCAGAGGACAATGATTGTGTAAACTAAAATTCTCTCAATGCTGTACGTATCTGTCTACAATACTTCTTGCTAGCCTTATGCATTTTTAAATTCCTTAGCTGGTTTATTCAGCTCAACCCAAACCATTTAAATTCTACGTCTTCAGTCCATGTAAATTCTACCAAATTCCATGTAAAATCTACGTTTGCCTAGGAACTCGCCCTGTGGACCTTATCCTATTGGTCAACCCCAAATTCTAATTGTTGAGAGGAACGTCAATCACTGTGAGAATGCTCAACCTCGACCTGTTCGTAAGCAGATGCATTCTCGGTGGTAAATTCATCACGAGGCTGCACCACGTCATCCACACAGTGACACTCTACAGATCACTCCAACATGTATTCTTCCCTGGTTCACAAGTTTGAATGTTTGCTACACGTTCTTTTATGACGATGAGAAAAAAAAATTAAATAATTTTTAAAACTATGTTGCGTTAAAACCGTACAACTGCGCAAAATTTCCAAATGGGTTGGGTTTTGATGTATGTTCCTCTCGTCATCAACGCTTATAAAATCTCTCTCCTCCAACTCTGCTAAAATTTCCATGATTTCCTCATCATAATCATCTTCGCCCAAACGATGATGCACACAAAAAGCTCAGCCTATCCACCATCACATTCTGTTCGACGTTATATTCAGCTTCCGACCCTGATTCGTTGTAATCTTCTTTTTCTGGATCCGCCTCATCCATTATATCAGCTTCTTTCTGGAGAAACGACTCACTTTTCTCCTTTTTCATATCCCCTAAAATCAGCTTTATCATGGTTTCGTTCTTGTAACCGCGGTTTATTTCGGCTTTCCTGAGGAGGAACCATTATTACAGTGTATGATATTACTGTCTTTTAGAATCGATGCGTATGAAGCCAAGACGTCGGACTCGTACATTTGGTACTGCATGTCTAATTGGGTTAGCAAACTACAGAGCTGATTCCTTCCTTTGTGTTGCTTTCCACCCAACACTAAATCGTATTCGACTATTTTCACAGTTCTATTACTGACCTTGAGGTCTCTCGTGGAGAAATTTGTACAATAATACTTTGCCATCTCACCCAACTTTGGTCCTCAAAAAGCATCTCCAATGACTGAAGCATGCCCCGATGAGCTGAAACCAATCTATTTTTTAGATGGTTTCTAAAATGGTGTAGAGCATTCTAAGGTGGCGGAAGTACTGATGTTGGCCGAAATCTTTGTCAGTTAACATTCATCGGGAGTGCCCACAATACCATGGTTTTTCTCTTCATCACCCGAGGACTGCGTGTCACTTTGTTCGTTCCCATCATTCGTGTCATCATCACTCTCTTCTTCGTATAACCATATTTTATTCACGGGTTTCCCATCAGCTTTGTCCTTCTCATCATTCAGATCTAGCGATACTTTTTAACAGTTCAATGAAGGCGTTTAACAGTTCTTGAAGATATTCTCTAATGGATTGGTTATCGTTTTTCGTGGCCACAATCCTTTTTATCAGTTTCCTTCTAAGATCACCACGTTTACATTTATTTTCCATATTTTATCCTGCGTTAGTAACAGAGTTCCTCTTTTTTCCCCTTACCGTCAAACGGAAGCGCTCTCATTGTATACAGTTTAAATTCAGACACTTACCATGTACGCTCCAAAAATACGAATGTGCATTATAGTGATGTATTGGCATTCCCAACATGATATACATTTGTTTAGTGATCGTTTAGCATCATCTTAAAAGAATATGTAGGAAACATTCAAACTTGAATGAGAAACGGGGTGAGAACAACGAAATATACACTCGGATCATATTTAATCGTTTTTTAATGTTGTTAGAAAGCCGTATTGATGTTCATGTCAAGATCTATGCTGTTTTCTTGTACTCGTTACATATGCCCTCATATATTAAAGAGAACGAAGACATAGCTCATGGAACCCATCCAAACACGAACTGCAGAACCTAATGGGAACCTTCAAAAACCGAATGATGAACGTCTTACGAATATTTTAAAGATATTAAGATGTTTCCATCACGATCTAAAAACGTTTATTATATGTTTCATGTCATCTTGATGATTGATGAACGTGTAGAAAACATTCAAACGTGAATGATGAACATGGTGAAAACTTCCAAACATAAACATGTAAAGTATCTAAACGTTTTTATAGTTGTTTAGATGTTCATTTCATCGTGCAATTCACGTTGTGTTTAGTGATCAGGTTGCGGGTTGGTACAATGACGATGGATCTGACCAAGCGCGTTTGACGTAATTTTGACTCGCACGTACAATTGACACGAAATTAGGTAGAATTTATTGTGGAAGGCACGACTGTTCGTGGAATGGGCGACGTCGCGCCTTTACAAGTGTTGGTGATGTCACTTCCCACGATTCGGGGTTGCGGTTGACCAATAGGGTCAGATCCAGAGGACGAGTCCCTCGGCGAACGAAGATTTTACATAGAATTTGGTAGCCGTTGTGTGGTCTGACGCGATAGAATTTACATGGTGTGTGTTCAAGGGGGGGGTTTGAGTGTGAGTAAATGATGACTCACAACCTTGACTTTGACCAGTGGCCTTGAAGGGGGCGAGCACATAAAAAAATTACTCCTCACCACGTAGAATTTACACGAAATTTGGGAAAATTACATGGATTTTTGTTATGCTCTGACTTTGAGTTGGGACGTGACATCACATTTGGTGGATTTGTGGGGGGACATCACTTCCGATGACCTTGACTCATGGCTTTGACCTTCACCCGTGAGCTCGACATTTGACATTGGTGTGTGTGGGTGTGTGTGTATCTTAATATAGTATTTTTCCCTGTATCAGACTCTCTCTCTCTCTACTTTTCCCTTTCGTTCTGTTCTCTTTATCTATGTCTACGGTATGCAATATACGAGTAAAGTTTACCTCTATAATTCATGCATTGTCCATATATGTTATTTATGATTGACCCAACGGGATATATGGTGACGACAGGTTGCCGCAACTGCAAAAACGAAAAAAAATTCATTTAATATCTTAAGAATCAACATAGTCATATGCTAAGAAAATAAATTGGTACATATAGATTTGAAAGTCAAGTACTAGTTCGATCATTGTGTAGGGTGGACCAGCTGACTTCGCGCTCATGTGGCCTAACCATGACCATAAAATATGCAAATATGCCATTCGAGTTTGGTTGTGGTCATCCTGTTTCGTCTTACTATAACAAGTACTTTGCACGACAGTTTTAAGAACAATCTTGGTGACCAGAAATTTCAATCAACACCCTAACAATACAGCGATATTCCGGTTTTAAAACTAAATTTATGTAACTCATCTGACGGAAACTACTAGTGTAGATAAACTTGAGTCAATAAATAAAACGCCAACAAGCAACAGGGATAATATGAGTGGGCCAAAAAAGCCATTAAAAATTAAATCTGTAATAGTACAAAACAGATAGTTTCTTTTCTCCTATTCACTCAACTAATCGCCAAAATAATTATAATTAAAAAAAATTAAATTAAATTTTAAAATTAAAAAAGGCTAATACGAAACCAAAAATGTCTTACTGTTTACTATTCGTGATAGATGCATATGTGGGATAGATACACACTAATAGTAGTGGAAAAATTCGATAAAATCGAAAAACTTCAAATTACATGCAAGAAAAACTATCCATGAGCCAAAATAAGAACAAGTCGTAATATGAACAGCACTATTTTGAGACAGCCAACAAATCTAGATAGCGTTCAAACCTATTACTTTAGTCAAAAAACTTCTTACAGCTATAACTCGAAGGGGGATTGAAGTTTAACTCGAAGGCTGGAGAGGCACTATGTTTGGTAAAAGAAAGGCCCTTATTCGTCGGTACACAAAAATTCGAATAAGTCGCAAAATGTCTTTAGTGCTAAAGACTGCTAAACAATACTGAGAAGTGTATGGAGAGGCGGGTTACATGCCAGAAGACAGGCAAAGCATGTAAATTACAGAAAAAGTGGAAAAAGTTCAAGAGAGTGTAAAGCAACTTGTCTTTGAGGCAAAATAGGTAGCGGACACAAACTAAAAGGCTCAATTTCGGAACAGTCAACAAAACTAGATAGTGCTCAAGCTCATTGCTTCAGGAAAAAAATGTCTTTAGTGCTTAATATTCGTCACAGGTATACGTGGTGGAAGAGTAGTATTTATTCGAAGGCATGTTAAAATTTCGAAAAAGTCCAAAACGTACAAGAGTGTATAGACGAAATTGTCTTCGTCGCAAAATAGATTACAGTCACAAACTAAAACGTTCACTTTTAAGACCGTTTCAGGAAAAAAATGTCTTTAATGCTTACCATTTGTGAGAGATAAAAAAGAAGGGATGCCAAGGCGGTTTACGTGGTGGTGGAAGGCGGGTCAGAATATCGAAAACGTCGAAAAGGTGCAAGAGTTCACGGAGGCAAATTTTCTTCAAAGACAAAATTAAGTTTCAGGAAGGCTGGTCACAAATTAAAAGGTCAAATTTGGGGCACTAAACAAAGCTAGATAGTGCACAATACATTACTTCAGAAACAAACTGATAGTGCTTACCATTCGTGAGAGACAACTCGAATTAATGTGGAGGCGATTACTGCGGCATAATAAAGGTTTTAATAATTGTTATGCCTGTACAAATTATATCACTAACCATATTTTCCTTCATCTTATATAGCCAGCCATTGCCAGTAAATAACAAATGCCTACTATGCAAGTGCAAATTCGCCGGTAAAAGGAATTCCCTCTTTGCAATCAGCCAATGCAGTAGGAGCATTCGATTTTGCTTTAAGGGGGCACGTACCCCAAAAAATATTTCCCCCCCGCCTCCCAAATTATTTTTTAGGTTAGTCTGGTGGAGTAATATGTATTCTACATGGTACAACACTTTCTTTTATTAACCGAGACTTTTACGGCTAAAAACACAATTTTCGGGGGTTTATTTAGCATTGCGTAAGGTTATAAGTTTCACGTTCAAACTTGCTTTTCTCGGAACGTGAATATCGCTAGTGACCAATCACTCAAAACACCGTAACTGTACTTAGAATCGAGATAGTGACTTGAAGATTTTTACTCAAGTTTCCTGGTGTGGTGACTATAAAGTGAGCCAAATTCATACTTCTACACACTTCCGGTGTAGTTTTTTTTTAATCCCAAAATTTTCGCTATACATTTTTATAATATATACAAATGTGATTATATCATAAAATATAAAAAATACGATATCAAAATTATTTTGGTTCATGTGATAGCCCTATGTATACAGATGATTTAGTGCCTAATCTCGTTCATGTGCAACAATTTTTCCCAACGTTATCAAAGTAGCAGTACAAAAGTGTAATACAATTTACTGGTCCTGTACTCCCACAAAAATTGGTTAAATGAAAATTTAAAGATACGTCCTGGACTCGTATTTCAACACACTTTAAGGTAAAAAAAAATTCATTAAAGGCAATTACAATAAAAGGAAAAAATTCCAGAATTAGGCCTCAGTTTAGGGTAGGTGCCCCCTCAATGCTTATCCATTGACGTGCTGGACCGAGTTTACAAATGGTAGGTCTCCATCCTTCTGTTACACGTCTGTGCAACCGCCTATGATGTTTTAAATTTTGTATTTGGTCTGATGAAGGGGTTAGAGAAAATGTTGAAATACCACTGCACTGCTGCACCATGCTGTCTTTGCAACTTGGCTTTCTCACTGCTTTTTTGAATATCGCCTCCCCACCGACTCGTAACTCAAACTAGCCATATCATTCGTTTCATTCACTTCGCTGACGTGGATTCAGGCTTCTTATAGTTTCTTTCATTCCCTGAGCGTCAAAAAATCGATAAGCTGATTTTTTTGGATGCAAGCTAATTGCAACTATCACTTACAATTCGTTTGCCAATTTCCATAGCAAGTCTACATTTTGTGTACACCAGAGCTTTTCAACCTTTTTTGGCTCGACGTACCCTTCTATATTTTATGGGGATCCGGTGTCACCCCTGTCCCAAAGTTGAAGAGCTTTTTTCCAAGTAAAAAGATATTGCTCCCCTATGCACATGTCACTGCGTATATCCAATAAAACACATCATTGTTTATTACTATAAACTAGTAACCTATCCCTAGCTACTCTTGCTCTAACTAGACCTTTAACGGAGCTCGAGCTACGTGGCTATCAGCCCCAGTAAATTAGCCTCACGCTGTTGCACGGGAGCGCCGTCGAAGATGACATGTGCTTTTGCAGGATTTTTTGTGATTCACTCTGCTTCACGGCACCCTTTCATCAGCTTCGCTGCACACAAGGGTTCCACGGCACACCGGTTAAAAAGCACTGGTCTACACCATGTAAAACGTACGGCTTCTTTTGTTTATTTGTCTGCATGTCTATGTGTCAAATCTTCTGGAACTAAGGATAGGACGAAGGAGAGAGTGACGCCAAATGAAGATTGAGCAAGCAAAGAGTGAAACGTGACGAAATGTTTCCTACAAGTGGAAAATGATTGCAGTGATTGCTCAATTCAAGCTCCTTGCTTTGGTCGCACTTAAAAGTTAAAGCTAACCAGTTTTGAGATGTCTTTTGCCTACTTGCAGTTAAAATAAATCAATTAACAGACCTATCCAAAGTCTGATTTAATTATCTTTTCATTGGCACTACTTTCAGGCTGGAGGAGCCTTACATTCACAGGAGTGTAGGTACAGACCATCACGCACGCACGTTTTTAATGAGTAGAAAAGCACGTTTTTAATGAATAGAAAAACACGTTTTGAATAGAGCTCACACATGGAGGTTGCTTCTGCACTTGATGTTATCTGAAACTGCTTTAATTTCTATTTGAAACTTAAAACTCGCAAGTGTGTTTTCACCCCCACTTCACAGTTGAGATGTATAACACATATGGCGTATTCCTAGTATTAACATTTAGGCGCAGATAGACACTGAGAAATACATTTTTTAGAAAATTTTCCTTTTGCGAGGGTGATAAGGGGAAGCAAGTTTTTCAACTTTACGTTAAGAAATTCAACAAAACTAAATTTTTGAACCCTCTCTACCGAACATTCATGCAAAAAGAAATGTAAGTATTGTTAACTTCACATCATCCAGAAAGAAACTTAGCACGCTTCTGCCAAAATCGTATCGAATCTGTACTGCTTTGTAAGGAAAGTCACCTAATGATGGAGCCTTCTTCCAAACCTCTTAACGAAATGGCTGTATCAGAAATGCTAAAAAAAACAGCAGGTAACATCGAGAGTAGCAGATGTGTGTTAGGTGCTGCCATCTTTTGACACTAAGTGTTGAATAAGCGAACTGACAATCACTTGGAGACAGTGTTTGTCAACGGCTAGTGCTAACTGTCTAACCTACCACGTCGTTATTTGTGTTGACTTTTTGCGGGGCGTTATGCAAGGAAAAGTAATACTGCCTTTATCTTAGGAGAGTTTGCATCCAATTTATTCTAATACCTCTACTGTAGAAATTGAAACAATCAGTTTAAAGTATTTATCTGTTAAAAAAAAAACATATATTTCTGAAAACCCATCATACTGACAGTCACTACGTTTTGTGCACCTACTCTTTGTCGAATCATATGATTTATATCAGATATGAAAATAGACTAACTAAATTGATCGCGAGACAGGGAGATCTCCTAGGTTCTTACTCCATTTCTGTTCCCTTCTCACTGCCATTTCCATCCTATAAATCATTATTTCAAACTATGAAAACTTTCATGAACAACAGAGAGGTTTTTTTTGCCTTGGGGAATCCTCTAAGGAAGCTGAAAACCAAATCATTTGCTCTCGACGTTTTGATATAAACAAACTGTTTTTTTTTAATCCACCTAACACTTCGCTAACAATCCTTAACACTTCCAGTAACTGATATCTGTCACTTCAGGCAAACCAGAAAAAAAAGACAAACCAGGTGCAAAATTACGCTTCTATTCGAAGAAAATCATGCTTTTGTTTTACTAAGTAAATTTTTCAATGGCGTGCCTGTAAACATTATTATAATGTAACGGAATGTTCGTATAATTGTAAAAAAAATATCTTGATATGTATATCTAATACTGCAGATATGTAGAATAAACTACGGAACTTTAAAAAAATATAATTCTGTCCTGAGTGGTGGCAAACAATATATCACTGCCAAACAATGGGCTTGAGTGGGCTCACCAGGACTACCATGGTCTGTTTTATTTTTGCATGAATGAACAAACAGAAAACGTTTTTATATCAGCCGACTAAGGAGAATTGGTTCCAAGCACAAATTAATTATGGCCACTGTATGCCGAATTACTTACATAATCACTAGCCTACAAATAATCACGCTGTTTAAAGAAAATTTTGCATGGTGGGGACAGTTTGAAAATCGGCAATAAGATTGATAGAAGAGTAAAATATTGAAAAGAGCCTATAGTTTTACACTGACGAAAAAAAACGCCATTATTTCTTGTGTGGAGGTCAAAAATCAATGATGCTTTACCTCCTTGTTTGTGATCTCTAGGTCACCACTGAGAAAGATTAAACAGCTGCTTAGCTCGGCTAGAGGTTGTAGCCAGAACCCGCCCCGGTTGCTCAGTGGTTAGAGCGCCCGGCTAGTAAACGGGAAGTCCTCGGTTCGAATCCCAGTCGGGGCAGTTGTCTTTTCTTTATTTCTCAGACTAGTGTATTGTGTATCCTCACAAGGCCAGTATTTAATGCAGACTGCTTGTTTTGTTTAGCTGGGAATATTTTAGCAATGTGTAAATCCATAAGATATATTAATTAAATGATGGATACAGAAGTACGTTTAACATTGAACGTTAATATCGACAAAGATTTAATATAATAAAGGAAGTGCTTGAGAAACACACTGATATGCTTTTGTGGGTTATTCACTGCAGGATGTAGTCAAATTAAAGGCGGGTTGCCACCACATAAACGTGTGCAACATCTAGCCCTGTCGAGTTCCCTCTCGCAGCAAGCAAAGGAATGCACAAAGCAATACCATTAAACACAACAAACAAGCCACGTGCCTTCTTAATTATTGAGTACAAATTAGGAACGTCCTTTTCTCCTGGGAGTAAGCGGTAAAGGTTAACGACATTTCTGTCACTAGAAGCAGCCATGGTGTTTTCTTTATATTCTACCGTGGCGCCATCGAGAAGTATTATTATTATTAGTCTTTACAGTTCTAGGAGCACGGGGACGTACCAAATTTTTACTCGCTAATTCAGAAGGCACGTTGCTTGTCTGTTGTCTTTGTCCATTCCTTTGATGGCTGCGATCAAACGCTAGAGAAAACTAGATAGCGTTAAATGGCGCTTGATGCTCCAAATTTTCGGTTGGTGTGAACCAGCCTTTAACTTACCTAACATTCGTATAAATATATTACACGAGTTCCGTAACATTACTATGTAGATACGGCTTCAACTTACTGTCGGATTGCCCCAAATATTCCACGGCACAAGATCAAGTGCATCAAGCAATTTGAACCTGTTCACCTCACATGGATCAGAGATATTGTGGATTCTAGCGTATTCTCTCTGATACCACATGACATTTGGATTACCAGGACAAAACGAAAAAGAAGGGTGTAGTATAGTTTCATTCACCGCTACCTCCAGGTTGGTCCTTGTGGGGTACTGAAAAAAGTTCAGGGTTCTAATAACAGTTACAGTCAAAAACATGATTACTGAAACGACCATGAAAATAGCATGTAGTAAAGGGAAATTTTTTCTCGGAATTGGAGTACTATGATGCGCCAGTCTCCACTTTTTGTAAGTTTTCTTCACAATGCGAAACAAAGGGTCTCGCTCAGTGAATTTAGATGTCTTCTTTTTCGAAGCAAATAAGGCTAGAATTATCTGGAAGCTTGAAAGCACCGATAATCCAAGATACATCCCTGAAGTCCCGCCAATGTCGCTTAACAGTTGAATGGTATCATAAAGAAGACGTTCTTTTAAAAGAATTTCGTCTGGATCTTCAAACTTCAAAGAATAAATGGTTTGGTTCGATTTCATAGTGGACCTCAAAGTATTTTCATCAAATAGTCGAGACTGGCATTTCCGGGGACAGGAACAACCCTCTATTTTCAGTCCCCAAGTCAGGAACTGCATCTGACGATTCCACTGAGATTGGGTGTCATTAGATGGGATGCATGGTTCTAGATCGATTGCATTAGGATGAAATGGAAACCTGATAACATACATCATATTTTTGGTTAAATAAGCATGTAAAAATAGGAAACATATCAACCTTCACAAAAACACAGATTATAAAATAGCATTCCATCAAAGATTTTAGTAGACTGTAAAAGTTTAAATACGAATTTAGAAAATTTTCATCCTAGATTGTGAACATTTGAATTGTTGTTTACGTAAAATACCACTTTACACCAACCAACCCAGTGACTGAAACCTATTCGGGAGATAAGTAGAGCAGAATTTCGTTTGTGTCTACTTGCAATCCTAAATTTTTTATTCAATTTATCAAATAACTTTTTTCTTAAATATTTCATATGTTTTAAGCTGTTAGAAAAACATAACTCCAACTAACTTTTTTACTTTTTTTAAGTGGTTAAGAAGTGGTTTGTACTACTTCAACTCACATCCCGTAACCAATTTTGTGATCTACTTTTATATTTCGGAAGAATCGTATAAAATGCTGTAGGCAGTTAGGGTACCCACTTACTAAGAATTATTCTCCTAGTTCTCAGTGGTGGATTAGTACACAGAACACTACCTAACGGGGTGATGAAAAAAAGGCTACTACAATTTCCGTGCGATAACCACAATTGTTCAACTCTCCGAAATAATATTATCGTGAAGTTTTATTAGCAGCCGAACTAAATAAATGAAGTTGAAAGATAAATCGGGTTTTCTGACATGTACCCACCTGCAGGTTGGTGGTATTAGTTATATCCACCAGAACTACAAAAAAAATGCATTTTCTACAATTGAACACATTGTTTATCGATGGGGAAGTGGCCATCGATGCATTTAGCACTGTATGAAATGACGAAAGGAGATGCAGTCGCTACATGCAGCCCTGTAAATTTCAGCTAATTTGTAGGGAAAATAAACTACCATTTGCCGAATTGCTTTCGCACTACGATGAAAGAAATGCAAGGACTTCGTGAAAACTTCACAAATCACAGCATTCGTGCAATATCCGCAGCATTATTTTATTCGCAAAAGTGACATCAACGGAAATTTAGTCTTTGCCTTTACCATGTGAGTTGGAAATAAAAGACATCACAACGTTACAGGGTATACGTTCACATTGTTGCGGGAACTTAGCAGTGGTGCAAATGCAATCCATCATTTCAGTCATAGGTGGCACTTGGTGGAGGGAGAGGGTAGTGAAATGCTTAAAGGGTGGTATTTATAACTTTTACTAGGATAAAGGAAATGCCTAGGGTGGCTTAAACGAAATGAACATGTTGTTCCAATTGGAGTTATGTTCCAATTTGTGGTGTGTTGATTTGAAATTAATAACATGTTAGTAGTCATTGTTAATATTGTTCTCAGAGCAGTTGTTCGAAGTGGTGTCCATTTTCCTCGATGCAGACGTTAATTCTTTGGCCCATGGATTCATGAATCCTTTGGAAGATTTCAGGAGGAGCTTGCACATGTGTGTAAAGCAGACAGTACTTTGTCAAAAAAAACTTTCACTCCAAGTACACGATTTCGAAAACCAAGTAGTTTACATATCCCTGAAGAAAAAGTAATAGGGTCAAGGTCAAGAGATCAAACAGGACAAGCTGTGAAACCTCCTCTTCCAATCGTCGGGAAACGTCTGATCCAGATACTGGTGCACAGCCAACGTAAAGTGCACAGGTGCACTGTCATTTTTAAAGGACATGTTATAAAAGGGACCTTGTATGGGAGTTTATTTAAAACGTGTTGCAAGAACTGCAGATAAATATGACACTTCAAAGAGGAGGCTGCAACTACACAATCAATGCTCTACCAGAATATCACCCCGAATATTGATAGAAAAATTATGTAGGTCTGTCCTAAAGGCTAGGCATGGATCAAGGGCCGACCTACAAACCAGTAGCAGAAATTGAGTTGCAGTTGGCAGTGTGCATGATCCACTGTTTGCACCTTCTGGATGTAGTAGGGATAAAGAAGTTGCATGTGCAGTACACTCACACTGTCGACTTAGTAGCCCGCATGTTGTTTGTAAACTCTTCTGGACAGTTCCTGTCCTACGCAGTCTAAATTTATTCCTCGAGTGTGTTCGTGGACCGTCTGAGTGCATGGTGTTTGTGGACGGCCTCTCCAATCGGGCACTTCAGACTACCAGTTTCTCACAGACAATGATAAATGGAACTAAACATTAAAGGATAATGATGATGACGACTAGGGTGTCGTAATGCTTACAACTCTGCAGCTCGTATTCCAATACATATGGCTTCCATAATACATATGGCTTCCATAATACATATGGCTTCCATAATACATATGGCTTCCATAATACATATGGCTTCCAAATAAGAAGTGTATATTTCATTGCTTCAGAAGTGTGAAAGCAAACCAAGAAGTGCTACATAAAAATACAAACAACGTTTCGAAAATTTTCAATTGTCGTCATTAAGTTAGCAAAAAAATTTAAAGCTTGGCAAAAGCCACTAAGTCATCCTACGTTAAAAGCATAAAACAGTAATTTAAAACGGATAAAACCAGCAATTTCTCCCCTCAAAAGAAATTGGTGGTTTTTATCGGTTTTAAATTACTGTTTTATGCTTTTAACGTAAGATGACTTAGTGGCTTTTGCCATGCTTTAATTTTTGGTAACCTGATGACGAAAATTGAATATTTAGAAACGTTGTTTGTATTTTTATGTAGCACTGCTTGGTTTGCCATCACACAATCTATTACCGTGCTTTTTACTCCATTGCTTCAGAAGAATAGTCGTCAATTTTTAAATCAGACTTTAAATACAGCTGATGTTCTGAGGTCGCTAATAAGCAACACTCAATTAACATGTCAACTTCTTAATTGTCATATTTATTTTACTACTTTTCAACACAACCAAAGTTACGTGGATTTCTTTTGAAGACGTTATGTGATCCAAACTTAGAGAATTACACGCATTTCGTGAAAATCACTTTTGAATAATTTTCCCAATGTCCTGTTAAAAGTCAGAAATACCCATTAAATACGTTGTCCTGGTCCTCAAATTAGTTTGTCTCCCAAAAATGGGCCGCTCTTGCCTGAAATGATTTGTTCGTGTGTGCAACAGTACAGATGACTCGCATAACTATTAGAGGGGCGCGATGATTCCCACGAGCCAATCGAGGTAATTGAGCCTCATTCCGTGTTGATTAACCCTTTTATTGAATAACCCATCCCAAATCTTCCAACACTTAACCCAAGTGTAACGGAGTCATTAATGGACACTGGGACTCTCGTTTCCCGTTTCTGACACTCACCCCCTACACCTACAGAGTTCGAGGGGGTAGTGTAAATCCTCAGCCGGCAAGTTCCCTCTATCCAAATGTGGGTTCGCAAGTGGTTGACCAGTCTCAAACTTGTAACAGCCTAGATATTAACCTCCTTCATAGGCGCCTTGGCCACATCTCTTATGATAGGATTATTATGATGATTGTCCAGGGCACCTTGAAGGCACCCACTATTACTGGTAGGCCGAGCCCTTATTGCGACGTTTGCCAGAAAACTAAGATTCGGCGTAACAGTCACCAGCCCTTTGTTGAACGGAAGGAGATTAGTCGCTTCTTCTCATGGTCGGTGGATGAGACGTATGTTTCCGATGTTCCCACCTTTTACGGTGTTGCCTGCCGTTTGTGGTGGTTTACTTAGGCACCAGGCGTTATTTTACTTACATCCTGTTCAGTAAAACTGAGTTGGCGGATACCTTCATTGGCGAAATCAAGAATCAGAAGGATGAAACTGGACAGACTCATTCCAGGCTAGTCATGGAAGGCACCTTGATGTATAAAAAGTATCGCCTCCGTGAGTTCTTCGGTTCTAATGGGACACAGCATAGTGTCACCATTCCGAGGGTACCACTGGGTAATGTTGTGTCGGAACATCCAAATTTAAGCCTAAAAACGATTGGGCGTTCACTCCTTGTGGATGCTAGTTTACCGTCATTGTTCTGGAGACCATGCTTCTTTGAAGCTACCATCTTTCATAATAATTCACGTACGGCAGCTCTCCCTAGCAGCATGTCCCCTATTCAGGATTGGGGAGGGACCGTCCTGGATGTGTCTAAGTTTAGGCGCCTTGCTTGCCTTTTGCTATGCTTTCTTGCATCCCGTGGTTCAGCCCGAGAAGCTCGGTGCTATGGGTACTCCAATGATTTATGTAGATTATGATGATCTTACGCGTGCAAATAGGTCCTTTGACCCCCATTACCAACGATGTTACCGTTCACACTACATACGTTTTGTGGAGGAGGCTAACGGGTGGGGATATTTTTACCCCCACCAAGAGTCCCTCACCGCTGGGGGTCAGGACGGCCCCCACATTGACTGTTAGAGACGATACCTCCTCGGCTTCTTCGATGGGCCCCGGTTCACCGTGGCGGGTCGCCCACATGTGGTTGACAACCCAAGTATCGCAGGGAGTCCTAATTCAATACTTAGTGATGCCACCACCCAGGCCCCTGACTCACCGGGGCCAGAGTTGCCTATCCAGGTTCAGGGATTGCACTGGTCGCGCCATCTTTTATGCCTACCTACCCGAGGAGGTAAAGGGTCCGTAGTTGTATCCCGTACAGCTGTATCCCATTTGTCCCTCCTGCACGTGCAGCTACGGAAACTGTACGTGCGGATTGTTGGTATTGACATTTGAAATGAATATTTGTTTAACCTTTGTATTACACTAACACCTAGTTGGTAATTTTTTTATTATTTTTCCGCCTTTGGTCAAGTGGCATCTAACAGATTAACTCCTTTTTCTTAGATCCTATGTTTAGCTAAGCTTTGTACATTTGTGCTAGATAGTTTTTGTGTTAGATAGTTTTCAACAATTTTTATGTGCCTCAATCCCTTTCGGATATTTTTTGTGTTTGTGGGACTCTTTTGTGGAGTTGGTACTCTTGTTTGTATCTTCATGCATAATTTCATTTGTTTAATGTTCCCACGGTTGTGTGCTTTATTGGTTGAGTGGCGGGAACGTAAGTGTATTGAATAGAATTTATTGGTTGGAAAACGCCGTTTGTAGGCAAAATGCTTAAGGCCTGGTCCCTTGAGAAAGATTTGACCTATGTCCTACCTTGCTTTGGAAGCTTCCCTGGGCCAGCTGAAGATCTGCAGTACTGTTTTTCACTAAGTACAAACGAGAATAATTAGCTGAGCGAGAGCCGGAGCTAGGAAAGGAAAACGGCTCAAATTCATATGATTAAAATATGCGGACCAAAAATCCGCCTTCTTATTTCATCAGTGTGCAGTAGATGTAGAATGCGATCCATCGGAACGGCCTCAAAACTAATAAAGGGGTTGTGGAGCATCGGGGGCTCACAGACTACTTCGTGGGCTTGGCAAGGCTTGGCCTGCAGAAGAAACTGACCTATGACTACCCTATCCCTTAGAATTTTCTTATATTCTATTAAAAGGCAGAAACACTGCCATTATATCCGTTTTCCCCGTCCTCAAATTAGTTTGTCTACAAAATATGAGCTGCTCTTGCCTGAAATGATTTGTTCTTGTGCGCACCACTACAAAGCATCTAAATCGCTGTGAAAGTACACCAAGTTATGCTCTGACAGGTTTAGACGTGTTTGATTTTTCCCTAAAAAACGGATTTCGTCCAAAGCGCCACGACCTGTATCTCGGTACCAGTTCATTTTCGGACATGGGTTTATTCGCAATAGTTGTTCGCTTCCACGCCCTCTGTACCCACATAATGTTTGTCAAAATATGTATGGCAGTCCTTTGTGTATACTTAGTTTGTGTGTACTGCCCACTTCCCTTTGGAAAATAGCACTTGATCGCTTCATATAAATAAATAAGAAACCTGGGGTATGCCCAGTTAATGTAACAATAGAGCTAACTGAAGGGAGAGAAAAAATATATGTGTATCCCAGTATATTATTAATTTACTCATATTAAACCACGACCAAAAAAAAATAGGTTGATAAAAGTGTGTGAATCCAGAAACACAAAATATAAACAAAGTACTCTTGCATAAAAATATACCAAAAAAGGTAGAAATATATTCACTACATTCAAGAATGCTTCCTCGGGGATAAAAAAGTAAAATTCTTACATTTTATCCATCCAGAATAGTTTTAGAAGCTACACTATAATTATATTCAGTGTATGTTCGTGTAGGCCGAAATGGCTGATTAAATAATTTCTTTTAAAATTTTAGTTTTCTTCTTAACGTAACGAAGAAAAACTAATTTAAGATTTTTTGGGGATGGATTAAATGCAATACGCTGTTATGTGTTTAACACGTCTTCACAAGTTTAATATGATAAATTAGTGTTGTTTAATATGATCAGTTTTTGTAATCGTATGTTCCATTCAACAAAATATAGTTTTCCGTTTGTTAAAGAAAATAAACAGATTTTTGATACGTTGTTGGGTGTAAAACAGTTCGATTGTAATTAAATTACACAGGACTTTTATTTTTATTATTAGATCACTTTTACCTGCATAGACTATTTTCCTGATAATACCGAATGTGACACTCTCGGATGCATTTTGAGTAATCTCGGTCTGAAATGCATACGTGACCTGTACGGTTAACAAAACTAACCTGAAATAAAGAATTTAATACAAAGGAATAAATACAGAGAAAAAACTCGTGAGTTGATGATAATTATTTTTATTCTTATTCCTTGGGATAAGCACGGCATGTTGGCATGCACACATTTGAGTCATGCGATTTTATTTGTCAAGCCTTAGGTTCCTCTCTGGTAGGGACACAAACTGTACCAGTAATTTCAAACGAAATTCTTACATTTGAACACAGTTTACTGTATTTCTTGAGATGGCCCCGATGGAACGAGGAATGCATGTATTTCGGTACAGTTCTTGCTTGACAATTACATTAGTACGAGAAAGTAGGGAATTTACAAGCCAAAAACTCCTCAAGTACTATTGCTGCCTATATTTTTAACATTTGGCCCTAAGACTGAAGCAAAAAGTCTGTTGTGTGTATTGAAGGGTGAACCAACCGTCCAGCACTTCACAAGAAATTAGAATCTTTTAGACAAGCACTTATTAATAACCGAAAAATCACAATATAACCGAAAAATTCTAGATTCATTTTTCTTAATATAGAATAAGATCTATGGTAAGCTCAAATACTGAGCTAAGTGTAAAAGTAAATCTGTGGAATTTGCCTTTTGTCGGATTTTTTATATATTTAACAATATAACAAATGTAAGGTCAGAGAATAGCTAAATGAAAAAGTAACCATCTTAAAATTTAGGCAGTCTTATATTTTTTTAAAAACTCTGCCAAGGGAGGCAATACAGGCGTCTTCAGCCGACCTTTTTAAGTTTCAGTTGAGGAAAACTAGCCTCCGAATTTTCTTGAAGAGACCAGAGTTTGTATGTGAATGATGCTTTTCATTCATAATTTTTTTGAAATTGTTATATGACAAGAACTAGAGTAATCGGCTTCACCTTTCTAGTACTCTACCACCTTTGTGTTTTTAAACCTTTTATTATTAAGAATGCTAAGATCAAAGACCCCGTTACATACAGAAGAAACTATTCTAACATTTATATTTTGTCGTATTTTTAAAATATTTTTTCTCAATACAGAAGACCTACTTTGATAAATTCGGACACTAAGAAAGTACAAAATTGCCCGTGCTAAAATTTTCAATTTGTCATACTTTTTCTTTTAAATGTATGAATGTTGCCCAATAGAGAGCAGTACGTTAAGTTCAAAGACTGAGCTAAGTGCATATTAAGTACTTCTCCACAGATTTGTAATGTATGTTGTAAATTAATGACAGCTGTTTATAGTTTCATCATAGTTGGTACCCACTAATTTGCCTCAGTAGTGAATAGAAAGTACACGTTTTGAAGATAGCCCTATGTTCAGGGAACACTTCTTAAAATTTGCTATTTTGCATACTTTTATTTTAAACGTGTTTCCCAATATAGAATAATAACCATGGTAAGTTCATAAATTGAGCTGAGAGCAGAAGTAATACTAACTTGTAAAGTTGGAACTGTGTAACGCAAATTGAAGTTGTTCATAGTTGTATCGTAGTTGTCATTCAATGATATTTTTATGTATTTATGTGTGAGTAGCAACTACCACAATTCTAATTTAACTATCATAAAATTTGCACTGTGTCATACATTATATTTTAAATATCGGTATATTTTTCTCAATAGAAAATTAGAGCCATCCTAAGTTCAAATACGAGCTTAGTGCTGTAGTACTTCTTTTAAAATGCGTACCTGGTCATTATTTTTGTTTAACATTTTAGTCTTTCATTATGGTTGCACGTATTTCGATATTTTAATAAATGAAGACCAAAATAAGTCAATTCATCCACCAGCTTTTGAAGATATCTTGTAGAAGTACATTCTTCACGAATGCCCATTAAACCAAAGTACGAAGTTTGGGAGTCTTGTGAGTTTGCGAGTTTGTGAGTCATGTAAGAACTTAGGAATTGTGTAAATTCAGGTGCATCTTAAACCTTTGCCCACAGGTAAATAGGTTGCGTACTAATTTTTTACACGCTGCAGGTTTTTAATTCAGATGTCATTTACTTAAAATTACCTGTTTCACTGTAATAGCTAACGACAATTTTGTCACCATAGCTAATTTACTCCCTTTGGATGAAAAAGGTACTTCTTCTGGATCATGTATGAAAACCTGCAAAGAATACGGAATAAATTTCAATTATTTGTGAAGTCGCAAACTAAGAAATCCTTTTTTTTAAATAAAAGTATGAGAGGTTATTAAAAAATAGTAAAATCTCCCAAAAACCAAAACTGTAATACAATGCATGGTAAAAACACAAACATAACTTTAAACAAAGTTTGTTCCTAAATTTGCATACTCTACTTCCAACGGAAAACACGTGACTTTTTATTAAATCATCGTTGTGAACATTGTTTAGTGCAGGAAAAATTTTAATTCCCATACGACGTTCATTTCAGGTTTGCTTGGTCTTAAACAAAACACTTATTGCATGCATTTAGAAATCACTCGGCTGAGTACTGTAGCGGGGTTGTTTTCTTGTTTACATAAGTTTTGATGCTACTATGCCACGTGCATCGTACTCTGTTTCACGAGCATCTCCCTGCACTTCATCAGCATAGTTACACTTTGTATAAAATAGTTTAAAATGCGTATGTTCTCGCAAGATGGGAGAAACCAATTTATTCAGCATTATTATAGGAAACCAGGCCGAAAGAAAATTTCTATTTCACTACGTACTATGTACTCCAAAATGTTTCATGTTTTTAGAAGCCTTCTTTGAAAAATTTATTCTCAGGTAAACGTGCCTCTTCGTCTTTTTTCAAATTTTTTTCACTATTTCGTTTGCTTCATTTGATTTCACGCACAGTTAAAAAGATAGCAGTTTCTACACTTTTTCATGCTGGGCTCATGATTAAAAAACATTAACCATTGTAAGAAATAAATAGTGCAAGTGTTGATTATTGACTAATAAAACCATCTAATTATGTATTGCATACCACAGCAAGACTTGGGCAGACAGTATGTGCAGAAGAATTGAGGACAATAGCAATACTCCCATCCTCAGTACTGATTGGTATATTAAATCCTAAAACAGTATAAAAAGAGTAATTATTTAGGGTTACTATAACTATTACGCCGCAAGTGTTGCAAGAACAATTATTGTGCCTAATATTTTGTGTGTGACTCGGTGTACTAGGAAAATGTGAATACATTAATTATTATTGTGTAAGTCACCCAGTGTTGTATTACTGCTTTTGCTATTGATAATACTTGGTGTCTAGGCATTGAAGTCATCGCATACGCTTACAATACAGAAATATTCTGCCTTGCTTCCGATCTTTTAACTTTCACTCCTGATTATTAAAACTACACTTAGCAAATGTTTTGCCGTAGTTCATCTTGCGATGGTCCAAGCATTTCGTCTCTAGCCTCACAATACGAATGCCCGTGTTTGTTCCTATCAAGCCGAACCTCAGTTCCCAAAATACCAACAAAACAGCCACTTACGTCCTATTCCATTATTCTCTGTTGGTTTGTCCAGCCAAGCTACTCGGCAAATCACACCGAGGTACAACCAGAGGGATGACTACGGCAGTGAGACCGCACGAGGCGAAGTCCGGCACCAAGATTCAATTATGAACTTTTTACCGCGATTACTCTACGTATGGTGTTTGGGCTGAAATTATCGAGACAGTTGCCATCAGAATATTATCCTCCAACAGATCCTTGTTAAATTTTTTTAAACTAAACCCATGTAAATTATGAGACCTCGAAAGAGCCACGCGTTGTTAATTTTCTTCACTACCTCTCCGTGCCAGGAATAGGATTTCCATGGTGTGGTAGGCATTTCTCACCCTTCAGAATCGAACCCTAATTCCTTGTTACCCATAAAAACCTTCGTAGGTGTGTAACCTATCAGACAGTTGATAACGCAGAAATTTGAAAGATCTGTTGCCGCTGCTGTAACTGCATGATCAGCTCCATGTTATCCGGAGTCCCAAATGGGTATGGAATTCATGTAGATCCGTATTGGTCTTCTTCTAATGGAAGCATTCTTCTCCTCTTCTGTTAAAAGGTGCTTTTGGCAGGCATTTGGTCTAGAAATACCAGTTATTCAAGTGGGATAGTATAATGTAAGGAACCGTAAGATTTAAGATAAGATTTTATTGTCATCAACGTGACAAAAGGAAACCAGGAAGGGAAAGCTATGTTCCACTTATACCTGTCCTATATTATAAGTGCATGCAAGTATATAAAAAAAATAGGTTAAATTCAAAAATAACATAAAAATGTGCAGTCATATATAATAATAATAGGTGAAGTAGTAAAAAAACGGGAAACGACCTTGCGAGGTTACAAATATCCAGTCTAGAAGTTGTAAGTAAAACAATGAAATGCATGAAACCGGTTCAGTGAAAGTTAAAAACTGAAGTGAAAAGTAAAACTAGAGCTATTTACAATTTTTAAAAAATGTATATAATAATAACTGTTTAGTAACTGTTCTAATGAGCCATTTGCGGTTTAATCTTAATGTGGCATGCACTTGGACATGCTCAGCCTAATCCTTGAGACAAGCACATGAGTACTGGGCAGGATCAACCAGTAACTCTCCACCAAAGGCCTCCTTCAGCATCACGAGGGTGAGCTACCATACCATAGCCCATGAACCCACAACCTTGCGAAGCAGGAGCGTGTGAAACACAGACCACACACACTGTAGGCAAGCCTTCTGTCACATTCAAGGGCTCTTTTTCTTACTACTCGGACGTCATTTGTCTGAAGCACGAGCCAAACCCCGCATTTTAGCAACAACTCTCACGAACCAAGCCTGGTACACAAAAGCAAGAAAGTTAGTACCGTGTTACGCTTATTCAAACGCGAATGAAGCCCAGCATGTTACCCTTGAATATCCTTCCATAACCCAAAGACAAATGGCGTAAGATTTCGTTAGTTGAAAGAGATTCGGAAGGTTTGCATGGCTACACTGAACCTTCAACTGTCAGCAGGTTCGTTTGCATGGGATAATAGAACATGCAGTTATTCTGGACATGCCAACCTGCTCTATAATTTGGACACCTATATTTGGATCCACACATCAGTGTCGCTTATGCAGAAAAACGTCTTTCCTACTAACACAAATGAGACTAAAAAACCTGAGCCCAAGTGAAGGTCGGCGACATGATGTGGCCAAAGCCGTGAACAAATCGCGCCTCGTTCGGCTGCAAGATCCGTTTGAATACGAGATTTTCCGCAGTGCACCTAGCATTGTTAATGACTCTCGAGACTCTCGAGCACACAGCACGGCGTCAGAGACTGGCTTAGGAGACGTTCGCCTGCACCCACGAGAGATACCTATCGAATGGTATCAACCAAAAATCGTTAGCATGCCATGCAGTAGGCAGAAACACGAACCATCGAGCAAAGCAGTGTGGGTCCCTGCCGAAGGGACTGCACAGTGCCGGAGTGATGCACATTGATCAGCCACGCTTTGATCGGTCACCTTCGGGATTAACAGATTCCCACTCGTCACCATTCACAAAGCAGTTTCCCGTGTACTATGTGGAAGTGTAACACCTAGCATTGCTAATGCAAGTCAAATTACGAACCATTAGTACGAGAGACCTGAATTTAGGACTGCAAGTGGTCTTCTCACGACCAATCTAACAAGCCAAACCCCCATCAAAATTGGAAGAGTAGTATCTACAATATTAAAACAAAACATGTGTGATGACTAAAATTGTGTTACTGCTCCTGCCATGCTTTACGGCCAGACACTCACAAGGTAAAAATTGAGTTTCGTCCTAAACTGGCAGGGTGGACATGAGAATCTCGGTGGAGGCATGTATGTAGATGTCCCACAAATTTCAAGACTATCCCCAGGTCCGCGCGAACGCTGTGAGTGAAGCTGTTCATGACAAGCATTGCACAAGCATTTAGAATAGCATTACAAGAGTTAGAGGTACCCTTTCAGCAGATGATTTCTCTAAAACCACTAGTGAGGGCGTAATGATGCCCCGTGTCAGGATACAAGTCGCCCACCACTCATTTCAAGACCATCAACACGTCTGCGCCCACCATGTGAGCTAAGCAATTCACGAATAACGTTACATTCGCAAGTCAGAATAGAATTACGATTGTTAGCGGTACCCCTTCAGAGGTTGATTTCTTCAAAACCAGCAGTGTCAGCGCCATGAAACTCGGTGTGTACTATGGGTCATTTTAAGCCTATATATTTTAAACCTACCCACAAGTCCGTGCACACCGTGTTAGCAGAGCTATTCCAGCTTAACAGCAAGACCAAAAAATAGCAAAGTCCAACTAACCACATCACTGTTTCTAGCACAAGAATAGAGCAAAATTCGTCCATGCTGCCAAACTCGGCATGAATGCCAGGAAAAGTGCTTAAACAACATCATCCGAGTTTGGTGGTCATCAGACAGGTGAAGGCGAACTGGTGACCCTGTATGCCCTACCATAACATGGGTAGTGTTTCCATTGTACCAATGTGACACATTCTGATCCCGATTTCTCAAAAACTAGCAGTGAGGGCATCATCTTGCCTATCTCCAGGTCTGTAGGCACCCTGTCAGCCGAGCTATATACGACCGACTATGGAAAAAAGCCATCCAATCACCGTCAAAATGAGCTGCACCCGTTAGCCCGTTGTCTGATAGCCTAACGACATTCAGGTTGGTAGCGGTCGGATGAATGTATGAGAGTTAGTGATCGCAAATGCATTTCCGTTGCATTGCGATTGTTAGGGAAAATGGTTTAAATCTACATATTATGTAAACCAGCAGTGTGAGCATCATTAAACTCAGTGTGTCAATGTGTCCCCCCACCCCGCAAATATGTGGACCAAACTTGACACTAGTTTACATATACATATTTTTATGGACATAGTCAAAGCTTTCGATCAATATCTCACACCTTGTAGTTTATAAACATCATACTTCAAATTTTCTGTATCCAAGCTCAATTTGAGTGGCCAATTAACATTTCACTGACCAGTTAATTGTTAAACTATTGAGATGCTTATATTTGTTGTATGGGTGTTAGCCAAACAAAATTGAATAAAACCGTTTTTATCATCCAACATGACCATAAATACCGGACCTACAAATTATGCAGTAGACTCAACTACGGGACCCGTTCTGTATCAGGCATTTGACATTCTGAAGCAAGCAGGATACAAAAAATAATGCTCCAACCATTGTTTGAAGATACTTTTCCCCTTTAGGAAAGATATACAAAAATATAGGTGACCAAAAAATGGGCCAAAACTCTGACCCGACCAGTGTAAACATTGCACATAACACGATTTTAATGATTAGGAATTGATCTAGGTGTTTACAATACGATAACAATATCTTCTATCACACTAACTTGTATCAATAAAATCACCTACTGTTTCTAAATGTGAGACATGTTCCCCAAAATAATGGTACTTCGAAGTAGGAGAGGTCATTGCTGGTAGTGCCCTAAAAGTAGAGAGAGATAACTAAAACTTATTATGTCTTATTAGAATAATATTATGAAATGCCACTGTTTAGACTAAACCCATAAAAACAATAATCACAATACCCTACAAAGTGTATCTTTCTTTGTTACATGTCATTAAGACCCAGCCATTGAAGACCTTTTAATTCCATAAAGAATATAATTCATTGCAATTTTTAAAAAATATTTCTATCTTTGGTAAAATTGTGGCAGTGTGGTAAATCTTTTGGTACTAATGCCGTTTTAACAATTTGGTAGTTAAAGGGAGGAACCAAGGCTTTATAGCACGTTGACTGCTAGGTCATGAACGCCAACCTCAGATAAAGTGCATTGGTCCAGGGGGGGGGGCAGATGAGGCTTAATGGCGCGTCGACAGCTTGGTCATTAGCGCCAACCTCAGTCACAGTGCAGTGGTCCGGGTTGCCACTGCACCACACATTACAGAGATATTATTCAAACCCCTAATCTAAATCTTGTCATACATCTGTACCTCCTGCAAAAATTGAAAGACACCGGACAGGAGGACAGACTTATCGCCCAATTGACGCACAATGTCATTGGTCCAGGTTGTGACTGGGCCAAACTTTATAAAGATTAAACAACTTGGCTGTTCCTGGAGACAGATACCCACAAGTTCATAACAAAACTGAATTTAATTTTCGAGAGAACCTGGTCTCTCTTGGTCACCTACAAAGGACGAACAAACATTACAACGATGATTGACATATGATAAACACATTTTCCTTTCATCTACGGGTGATACTTACAAAACAAATATATAAAAGTTAAAACGGTTTAACTTTTATAAAGATGTTCTATTCCAAATCCGGATGTTATCATGTATCTGTCTCTCCTGCCAAAAATTAAAAACCCTTTGTAACCCTAGAGATCCACATCACCATTGATTTTCAAAGTTGTATAAAAGATGGCGATAAATTTCTTTAATATACTGATAATCTACTAACACATGATGGACCGTAAGTGGATGTCAACACCAATGTCATTCAGGAGAGAAACCGCTTCAAAAGCAAGCAATGTGTAAGGTAGGTGTGACCAAAACGTAACCACCAACGTGAGCGCCCAACATGGACACTGATGCCATTTAAACAATTTGTATTTAACAATTTTACCGTGATGCAAGTTTAACGTTGCACGTTATAGTGTGTATTCGCTGAAACATTAATAACAAAAATTCGTAAGCTTTTACAAAATTTTATAATTTTTTTTATGGACGTTTCATGAATCCATTTAGCAAGCGGCCAACGAGTTCCCAGGATATACAATTTAGTGCCTTGATAATGTGTCATAGAGTAAAAAAAAAACGTCTTTATACACAATATATGCTAACTCATAAGTCTTTACACCAATTGTTGCATCTAATGCCAAAGCAAAATCAAATTACTGATTTTATTCGTGGTTGTTGTTGGGTTATTTTATTCTATCAAGTTCAGCAATAGTTGTAATGAACGGATCATAAGCACAAATATTTGGGATGCTTGGTATTATTCAGATGCTGTGCCCAA